>CM042390.1:38097836-38315336 GCA_023634145.1 Thymallus thymallus | reverse complement strand
GAACAATGAGGTTCTCCAGGACTATGCAGCTACAGATGATTAGGAACACGATGGTTTTAGCATCCAAGGTGACACCACCACCTGGGATTTTTCCATTTTGACGGTTTTCCAGCTTCCCTGTGTAGTTGTAGTGGAGATATATCTGCTTGTTCATAGTCTCTGGTTTTCAGGGTGTTATTCCACAAAATATCCAGCAGAGATGAGTAAAGAGGCGTATTAAAGTCTTGTTTTGAGTGATGAATATGAATATCCCACCTTTTACAGCTGAGTTGAAAGTGATCGACCAGCTATATAAAGAAAAAGTGTATTATTAATACTTTAGTTTTTTTTATCCATCTTTCTCTTGATCAAAAATGAATGAGTGCATCTGGGTAGCATCTATCCGGAATGAGATGTTTATTATCCAGAGTTGTTGCCCTAGAATAAATATTTGATTGAAGTATGCTATAAATTAAATCAAAGGCTCGCGCACGAGCACGCTCTATCCACGAGCACACCCTTTGTTCTTAACCACAAATCACACAATAACATACAACCATACAATTAATGTCATGAATGTATTATGTAACATAGTATGTAACATTTCAAAGAATCTTAAAATCACATGTTATTGTGTTTGTGTCTATAGTTTATACTGGTGACTATAGCCAACAGAATAACGTTTTAATCATAGTTCGTATTATAGCCTATTGAAACGAATTACAATCCCGTACAGCTATATATTGAAATGTAAAAGACTCACGGTCAGATGCTCTGGAGTTTATTTCGGAGATCCTTTCCAGCGGCGCGCTAAAAGTTCATCCAAGTTTCTTTCATATCATTTCATACTTTTACATTTCTTAAAGTGGTGGTGATAATTCTTCTTCATTTAGTAGTAATAAAAGTCTACAACGTTATTTCTTCACCCCCAAGTTCTTCTTGCTGTAGTTTATTACAGTATTGTTCTTTACACATTTCTCTACATCTGTACTGAAGTAGCCTACTCCTCAATCTTCCATTTCTGACTAACGGCTCAAGACACACCCCTCCCTTCTAGAGAGGGATGGACAGGAAAACTTGTGAGGGCTGTATTGACAAGAAGACTGCAAATACTATTGAAGAGATGTATGACTCACTCACAAGGTATGTTTCAAAGTAATTTAGAACAATATTGAGTCCAGTATTTTGATCATGGTAGGATACAAGAACAAGAAGGCCCACACACTGTTAAAGCTCCCAATTCACCGCTTTATTGACAACGTTTTGATAAAAAAACAAACAGCTAAAACCATTGTTTCTAAAGTGGTATGCCATGCCTGGTCTCATAGACTAGAAGTAACATAGTACATGTAAATCCGGGACACTCAAAATATATATATATTTTTTTGTGGGATGCCCTATAGGATTCACGATCATGGCCGGTTGTGATACAGCCTGGGATCGAACCAGGGTTTGTAGTGACGCCTCTAATGCTGAGATGCAGTGCCTTAGGCCACTGCGCCACGTGGGAGCCCAGTATGATATGTTAATTAGCAACTTTGCAACTACTTAGCATGTTAGCTAACCCTAACCTTAACCCTTTAACCTAACTCCTAACCCTAGCCTTAACCCCTAACCATAACCCCTAGCCTAGCTAACGTAAGTCACCTAGTTACCAGTAGTGTTAGCCACCTAGCCAGATTATAAACTCTCCAGAGTCATAACTGATTATAAACTCTCCAAAATCTCACTTTAAAATGATGTCTTACATGACTCTTAGATTACCTACTCACTATTTGATAATTTATTACCATGTTATAACTGTTTTATAATTAATGTTCCTGAACCCTGAACAGCTGCAACTGTTTTACCAAACAGAGAAAACTAGAGAAGACCCACAAAGGCCTCTTCTAAAGACTTCCAAACCAAACCAATGTTATAAACATCAGATGGTGTGACTTTAAAATAACCCTCAGACTGTGCTGCAACAGCAGGTTCTGCTCTGCCTTGTGGTAAGAGAGAGAGAGAGAAAGAAAGAAAGAAAGAAAGAAAGAAAGAAAGAAAGAAAGAAAGAAAGAAAGAAAGAAAGAAAGAAAGAAAGAAAGAAAGAAAGAAAGAAAGAAAGAAATTGAGGGAAACAGAGAGAGATATCAGTTAGGCGAAATATCGCAGTGTTCCATCACAGCAGCAAGATTTGTGGCTCATTGCCATGAGAACAGGGCAACCAGTGAAGAACAAACACCATTGTAAATATTTATCTGTTTATTTATTTTACCACTAATACTTCAACTACTTGCACATTGTTACACTGTACATAGCCAATAATATAACATTTGAAATGTCTGTATTCTTTTAAAACGTTTGTGAGTGTAATGTTTACTAATGTTTCACTTATATATTTCGCTTTTGTTTATTGTCTATTCCATTTGCTTTGGCAATGTAAACATATGTTTCCCTTGCCAATAAAGCCCTTTCAATTTAATTTAATTGAAGAGAGAGCGAGAGAGAGAGAGAGAGAGAGAGAGAGAGAGAGAGGGAGGGAGGGAGGGAGAAATAGTCTTGCCGGAAATTTGGTGACATTTACTGCTTCCTCTCATTGATGAACTGAAATGTCACATCCAGTGATCGCTCCCTAAGCACAGCAAATCAGTTAACACAGTCCATAGTGTAGATGATGTTGCAGCAGGAATCTATCCCACTCCTCACCTCTCACCCCTCCTTCTCCCATTCCTCTCCAGGCTCCTCTCTTCTCTACCCTTCTGTCATCCCAGGAACCCCCCACCCTCACCCCCTCCCCCCAGCCTGAACTCAAAACAGACAAAACCATGGAAATGGTGGTTGACTTCAGAAAAATGCCCCCCCACCATCAAATTCCTGCTATATAAACTTGTTATCTTGGTCGAATTACCAGCCGGGGGCCCCCATTGATTTTGTTAGTCAGTCTCACTCAAAAAACGGCAAACATTTCTCTCCACCCTATGGCGTAATGTGTAGAATTGCAGGAAATTAGCCGTAAAATAGCTAATTTTCTTCTCCACCCCATGCCAAAATGTGTAGAATTTCAGCAAACCTGCTTTTAAACTAAAACATTTGCATAATGAATAAAAGGGGGGGACCTGATCGTAGAACAGCACTCTTACCCTGAGACGCTTTGTGAATACGGACCCAGGACTACAGTGTCCAGCAGCCTGTGATCCTCCTGGCTTTGAGGACCTGACCTGCAGGCTACAGGAAGGATGGGAAGGGCAGGCAGCATGGTGATGTAGAGAGGGAACACCAGAACACACGGGATGGGGATGTTTATTATTGTGTGAGAGCCTATGAGCTGAAGGATGCCTGGTTTAGATGCACCTTTGGGAAGAGACTGGTGGTTTCAACATGGAATGAAACAGTAGTAAATATACTATATAATGCAGGTTTTTGTAGCGTCATCTAAGCATAGATGCTCTTGAAAACCAAGTATGCAGATTTAGACCAAACAACAACACATAAATATTGTTCAAAAATGATGTAGCCTAAGCATTTGGAATAAATACAGCCACTCAATTCTTCCTTTCCATTTCCCCATTTAAGAAAGTGTGGGCCAATCACATTGGACAATAACGTTTTTATCTGTTTGTGTGTGATATGGTGATTAACTGTAAGGAATGCTTTGTAATGTGTTCCGTGGTTGAGAAGTAGTGGTGTAGCCTGGTTCCAGATCTGTTTTTGCTGTCTTGCCAACTACTATCATCTGGATCCAGGCTAGTTAATGGTGTTGTCTTGGCGAGGCTCCACTCTCTTTGTTATGGTTACAATCAAAGCTATTTCCTGGGCCGAGGAGGTCACTGTGTGCTCACTGTGCCAGGCAGCAATGGGAAAATATCTCTCTGTTCAGAGGAAAATACCCAACCATTTAGCTGTAGTCAGCCCCAATCTGGGAGCGATCAAGACATGAGTCAAGATGTTAGTTAGCACGTTGTTGCAAGCAGACCTGGGTTCAAGTACTACTTAAAATCTCTCAAATACTTCAGCATTTCCTCTAGCCTGCCTGGAGTGCCTGATGGGCACGGTTTGCATTTTTGGGACTATTCTATTAGTTCATTAAGCCATGCGAACTCAATCAAGCAGAAATAAAGTATTTGAAATGATTTAAATTAGTATTTGAACCCAGGTCTGGTTGCAAGCATAGATGGAAACCCTTGAGATGTGATGTGCAGAGAGCCTTGGTTGGTTTACAATGGAGGAGAATTTAGAAGAGTTGCAAACTCTGTCTGGCGAGATTTAGAACCCTCAGCAAAATATGGAATCATAACTACAGTGCTGTGTGTTGGTACTTTTGTGGGTTGCTAAGGGTTGCACTCCTGCAAGGACCACCCTCGCAAAATGTTATTTTGTAGTCAACCATCGCTGTGGTTTCTGGGATCACATCTTCGTCAGCAAGATAATAATTAGTCTCGCTGCAGTGCACGAACTGGACTGGAGTGAGAGTCTGCGTCTGGCGTCTGCTACGTCATCAATGCTTTAGTCATGCAGTTGGGTTTTCTCCTTCTGGATGGTATTTGTGAACCAAAACCTCATATCTGCAGTCTCTCATTTAACTTAGTGCAGACCCTTGCCCCTTCTCTCTCACTGCTGTGAATTCAATCATGGAAGATTTTCTTCATCCCTCAGTGGGTTTGCCTCAAATAGGGTGCCATTTGGGATGCAGCCCTGCATTCCTTCCTACAGTAAGAGCTCACTCAGTGCAGTGGTACCTCGGCCAAGTCAATTGCTGTAGGTCAACTCAAAGTGATGATCAGCTGTGTGCTATCAGCACTGTCAAATTGTACTGCAGCCTTGAAATCCCATCCACTAAAACATACACCATACCATCACCCTACAAATCTATTTGGCATAAAGACCAGCTAGCTTTGTACTTGGAGCCAATTCAATGGAGCTACAACTCCTTGCTGTGTTTCTGTTTTTACTGTAACCCCTCATTTGTTTAAAGAGCATGGGGTCAGAGGGATATAAATGTACAATTATGAGTAGGCTCCTGCCTTTAATTTCTGCCCATCCAACACACCCTGTGAATTTGGGCTAGAAATAAGAGGAGACGTCCTGGCCTGTGGCTTAGTGGTGACGATCCCGCTGAGGCTCTGTGATTCCTTAGTATGGCGTGTGTGCGTGTGTGCGTGTGTGTGTGTGTGTGTGTGTGTGTTGTGGTCATGCGTAGCTAAAGTATTTAATGTACACCATCACAATAAATCCATTATTTATTTTAATCAGGTCTAAAGAAACATTATGATATGAACAAAATGTATTTTAGAATAACAGAATAGTAATAGTACTGTATGTTATCTGGCTATGCTCCAAGCCATGGGCTGTAGGCTTGTTCGTTTAGCTGACAGTTAATATGTCCTGTGGCATTATTTTATTTTATATGATTTTCATAGTAAGTATAATATAAGGATATTTTTCCCATTAGTCCGCATATTTGAAACCGGTCTTATATGCTAGCTTTAGAGTTATTTGGGAACTTTAGTTGTGATTGATACAAACCTTCGAATGCCTTAGAAATCAAAACATATATAAGCTGCATGATGTGACTATAGGCCAGAGCCGGCCCAAGGCATAAGCTGGGAGTTGGGAGGATACACCACCGCTTAAATAGTCTACATTGGAAATATACCGAGTTTTAAACATGTTACTGGATATATGCCACTTGCTATCTGCCACTTGCTATTTATACCCTTAAAAACTCAAACACTTCTCTGTCGTGGTTTTCATTTTCTTGGGTAAAATAGCTATCTATAACAACACGATATGCTTATTCTACATAAACTATGAATACTATTCAATTAAATGAATAATTTCTTAATTTATTTTGTACTTTTTTCATATACAGAAATGCATTGAATGCTGGGTAACATGTATGTTGTCCAATGCAAAGTCTCTATTTGATCATGACGAGTAATAGCTAGTTTAGGCGCCAAATCTGAAGGTCAAGACTGACAAGCTGAGCACATCTGCAAGCCGAGTGAGCAGCAATCATGCCTTACAATTGGATTCATTTGGTTTCTTTTATACTAGTCTCCAGCCCACGCTGAATGGGCCGACTATCCTGTCCATTGAGCGCATCAGAGCCCGGGAGATTAACATTTAGCCATTCAACTAGGTGAGTACAAGTGCTTTTTCAAGAGTTTTTGGGGTATCTGATGGGCCACCGTAGCCCCTATTTAATAGGTTGTTATTTCAGAGTCATGTCACCGCCGAGCACCTGTTTCATAGTATGTGTTTTTCCGATCTGCGTAATTCCACTGTGTGCTGCAGCACATTGACCGTCTGTTCACGTTAACGCGCGTCAAAGCGCAATCCATGGCCCTGATAGCTTTCTCTTTGACCTCTCTACTTTACCAATATAATAGTCTAAGTAATTCATTCAACTGTAAAATTCAACACATTGTTGGTAAAATATACATACGCCTAATGGTGTGTGTGTGTTTCATAACTATCTAACTAGCGTATATTAGAGCCCGTCATAATGGTAACTACGCTTCTGATAGTAATTACACAAAAAACAATATTAAAATTGGCCGCCAGATCTCTTATAGTGACGTCATGAACGACTTTGCCTCCATAAAAGCCCGGAAACACAAATTCTAAGGAAAAAGTGCAATTTTGAGGTAGTTTGTATTACATTTGAGGAAGTTTGTCTAAATTAAAGTGTTTATTTTGTAATTGTTTGTTGCATTCTTTTCATAATCTTTTGCACATCTGTAAATAGTTGTATTCTTGAACCATTATTGTTATCTTGTTACAGGTTCCTGTCATGACTTCCGTCTGATCTGCTGTGTTTTTTGAATCCGTGTCTCTCCCTGACAGTTCCTATGTTCAATTCATGCCATTAAGTATCTGTTTAATTTAGTTAATATTGTCTGTTTTTTATATTTTTTTTTTTATATAAGAAGATACTATTTATCTTTGGTTATTTTATTTGTAGTTGATTGTTCTGCATGTTGCTAATTAGTTTTAACCAAAAGCAAATAAACTGGTTTACTTGTTTACATGCATCTGGTTTATTTTGCTACTTTTCAGTACACCACATTAACTATGTCACTTAGTACTGTAAGACTGACTATTTAAAGTACAAATGTATCACCTGACCACTCTTGTGGGTTTGCTACTGTTAAAACTAAAAAGGGGAAATAAGACATGTCATCTATGTGCAGAGCCGAGTGGCCCTATACGCTCACTCATGTTTTTTTCATCATGCTCAGTTGCACTGAAATATTAGCCATGTAAGGAAACCGTTTGTAAAAGCAAAACAATATGATGCAACAGCTACTCTTGTCAGACCTATTGTATCCAGTGTGAAGTCAGAATACCAAGTTTCTCAATCCCAAAATTTGCTACACTTTGGGACACAGTTTGAACACACTTTGGGACACAGTTGGAACACACTTTGGGACACAGTTGTATTGATGCAGTTGTTAGTCATGCAGCTCAGGCCATTCTCTGACTTCCTGACATTATGTTCTGAGCCGAGCCTCTACCCCCTAACTCCTACCCCCTAACTCCTAACTCCTAACCCCTACCCCCTAACCCCTACCCCCTACCTCCTAACTCCTACCCCCTAACTCCTACCCCCTAACTCCTAACCCCTACCCCCTAACCCCTACCCCCTAACTCCTACCCCCTACCTCCTAACTCCTACCCCCTAACTCCTACCTCCTACCCAGCAAACATTTGCAGACCCTGTGCACCCTATTCCCTTAGTACACTACTTTTGACCAGGGCGATATAGGCATTATAAAGGTTATAGGGTGCGGTTTGGGACACAGACATTCTCTGGCTGGACCAGGGGGCTGGGGACTAGAGCCAGGGGTCATGGCAGGAAGGCACTAGTCACACAGAGAACACTCTTATGAAACATGTATTGATGATGTATGGATGTAATGAACAACGTCTCCTTGATGGGAAGGTCTTATTCTGAAGTAGCTTTGTGGTTGTTACTGTAACAGCGAAGGTGTTTGTGAAGAGATGTCATACCAAATTGCCATTAAGAGAGAAACACTACTACATGAACAACATCAATACATCTCACATACATTCTTTGAACTTTTCTTTCTTCCATTGCCCTATTCAGTTCTAACGAAAGGCCAGTTCAAGCTGTTCTCACACCAGAGTCGTAACAATGGACCCAATCTTCACTTGTTTTTATTAAATTGTTCTCATGATTGTCTGAAACAATAGAGAGTGTGAGTAATACCTATTCTAAGTTGGATCAGGAAATGGTAGACAGTCAGTCTTACAATTGGTCCAGATTCATATGGATTAAATCCCTAGGGAATCACCAATTCTCTTTCTGCTTTCCATCAGAATTTCACAGGGTTTGAAGTTATGTATTTGCTCAATTGTTTTCATGCCTTAAAATAATGCATGGTGGAAAAACACTGGCACCAAGCCATAGTTGATTTTGTTAGATCCATGGTAGACTTTGCTAGTCTCGCTAACCTCTGCGCCAGCTGACGTATTCATCAACATCAATCACCTTGGAAAGAGCGAGAGAGAGAGAGAGAGAGAGACATTGTGAAAGGTGTTTCCTCTATGATTCTAGAATACGCCCAATGAGAACGTCCTACACTTTGTCATCTAAAAATGGCCTGTGCCCCTCAGCTATTTTAAAGTACTATTTGTACCCATCCATAGCCTCAAACAATCGGCACGAGATGATCACAGACTGGCGATAGACTACATTGTATTGTTTTACCTGTTGACAAAGCAAGAGGCACGCAAGGAAAGAGGCACAACAAGGAACAGCACTAACAGACTTGCATCATACAGTATGTGGCCAGAGAGAACAAAAGGTTGAGAGGTCAGAGAGCAGGAGGTTAAGTAGCAAGAGGCCATGTTATTAGAGGTCACAGTGGGTCTATTGACATGCAGCTAGCTAAGCATAAGTGACTCTCTGTGGTTCTAAATTAATAGTTGTTTAGTAGTCCGAAAATGTCGGAAACATTACCTTGCTTGGCCATGCTGTAGGTTATGTAACTGTTTGTTACATGCAATAAGTTTTGTGGATGTTGCTCTCCGGTTTTGTGATGAAACAAAGGTGTGGCTATGTCTTCTTATTGTCTTAGCCTTAGGCTAATATGTCACGGTGGCAAGGCATATGAACTAACAACCACCACACACTCACCACCACCACGTTTGGCGCCGCCCTGAGTGGTCGCCTGTTAAGCAGCTCCCGTTGTTCGTGCATTAATTGTTGTTTTAGTTCGTTTCTTTCGTCTATTTTCGTCTTTTTTCTTAGTTTTATTTTTTATTTTGCTACAGTCGAACTATAACAGTTCAGGATTATGGATTTTATCGCAGCTGAACGTCGACAGGAGTCGTCAACTGTTATTGTTTACAACCGAGCCCAGCTCCTGGATTTAGCCCACACAGCGCTGCTGCTCCCCAGGGAAAAGTTTGATATTCCGGACGAATTGAAAAGACGACGCCGTGGATGCAGGGCGGGATTGAAATGTAAGGCAAAGCGGAGGAGGTTCAAGTACAAGCCGGTTATACCGTCTATTATTATGGGCAATGTTAGGTGTCTACATAACAAGATGGATGAGTTGGCGGGACTTGTTCGTGGACAAAGGATTTATCGTGAAACGAGCCTAATGTGTTTTACTGAGACTTGGCTGAACGATAACATCCCCATACAGAACGTCACTATCGACGGTTTCCAGACCATCACAGCGGACAGGGATCGCGTCTCTTCCGGTAAGAGTAAGGGTGGTGGGCTGGCTTTATTAGTTAACAACAGATGGTGTCATCCGAACCATATTACTCTTAAGGAACAGTTTTGTAGCCCGGACATTGAACTGCTAGCCGTTAGCCTGAGACCCTACTATTTGCCGAGGGAATTCACGGCGGCCATTGCTGTTATTGTTTACATCCCGCCCTCTGCTGACGCAAACGCAGCGTGTGACGTCATCCACTCTGTTATCGCGAGGTTACAGACAGCGCATCCCAGTGCTTTCCTTGCCATTTCGGGGGATTTTAACCATGCATCTCTCTCTTCAACGCTGCCCACGTTCAAACAGTTCGTGAAGTGCCCAACCAGGAATAATAAAACTCTGGACTTGTTATATGCTAATGTGAAGGATGCATACAACTCCACTGCACTCCCTCCCCTCGGTAGATCGGATCACAACCTTGTCCACCTCACCCCACTCTACAGGCCTATGGTCCAACAGCAGCCTGCAACCACCAGGACTATTAGGAGATGGTCCCCAGAGGCGAATGAGGCCCTACAGGACTGCTTTGAAACAACAGACTGGGATGTGCTCTGTGAGGCTCATGGGGAGGACATCGATGGACTCACTGACTGCATAACAGACTATATTAATTTTTGTGTAGACAACACTGTACCCACCAGGAAGGTACGCTGTTTCCCAAACAATAAACCCTGGGTCACCAGCGACCTGAAGGCCCTGCTGAATGAGAAGAAGAGGGCCTTCAAGGAGAAGGACAAGGACAAATTGAAATGCGTCCAGAGGGAGCTGAAGTTGCGGATTGCTGAGGGGAAGAGAGTGTATAAGGAGAAGATGGAGGACAAGCTGAGGCAGAGCCAGGTGAGAGAGGTGTGGAAGGGTATGAGAAATATCACTGGCTTCAAAAAGTCAAACAGTGGGCAGACGGAGGGGACCCAGGACAGAGCCAATGAGCTGAACCAATTTTTTAACAGGTTCGATACTGGCCCTGTCCACCTCCCCTCCAGCTCCCCAGACCACACACCCTCACGGCTATCCCACCCCCACTTTGCTCACAGCACCTCTGCTGAGACAATCAGTGACCCCACCTCTGCCCCTGCCCCCCCTGGACTGATCCTCAACACCCCCCTTCCCCCCACCTCCCCACCTGGGCTGGCTTTCACCACCAACCAAGTGAAGAGAGAGCTGGAGAGACTACACCAGTGGAAAGCGGCGGGCCCTGATGGCATCAGCCCAAGGGTGCTGAGGGTCTGTGCTGACCAACTGTGTGGAATACTCCAGCGTCTTTTCAACCTTAGCCTGAGCCTAGAAAGGGTCCCTGTGCTGTGGAAAACATCCTGCCTCGTCCCAGTGCCCAAGAAGGCACACCCCACTGTCCTGAATGACTTCAGACCTGTAGCGCTAACATCCCACATCATGAAGACCCTGGAAAGGTTAGTCCTCGCTCACCTCAGACCCCTGGTGTGTTCATCAATGGACCCCCTGCAGTTTGCATACCAGAAAAAAAAAAATCAGGGGTGGATGATGCAATCATCTACCTTCTGCAGAGGGCCTACTCTCACCTGGACAACGCAGATTGCACTGTGAGGGTCATGTTTTTTTACTTCTCCAGTGCCTTCAATACCATTCAGCCCCTGCTACTGGGTGAGAAGATGAGGAGGATGAAAGTGGAAGCACCCTTAGTCTCCTGGGTCACGGACTACCTGACCGGTAGGCCACAATTTGTGCGACTACAGAGCTGTGTGTCAGAACGGGCTGTTAGCAACACAGGGGCCCCCCAGGGTACGGTCCTGTCCCCCTTCCTGTTCACCCTCTACACCTCAGACTTCAGATATAACTCTGAGACATGCCACCTACAGAAGTTCTCGGATGACTCTGCTATTGTAGGGTGCATCAGGGGTGGGCAGGAGGAGGAGTACAGGAGCACAATCAGTGACTTTGTGTTGTGGTGTGAGCAGAACCACCTTCAGCTCAACATCAGCAAAACTAAGGAGATGGTGGTGGACTTCAGGAGAACCAAGGCACAACTGACTGCAGTCCCTATAAAGGGGACGGATGTGGAAATGGTTGAGTCATACAAGTTCCTGGGTGTCCATATGGACAACAGACTGGAATGGGCTGGTAACACCGGGGCCCTGTACAAAAAGGGCCAGAGCCGAGTCTACTTTCTGAGGAGGCTCAGGTCCTTTAACGTGTGCAGTAAACTACTGCATACCTTCTACCAGTCTGTGGTGGCCAGTGCCATCTTTTTTGCAGTGGTGTGCTGGGGAGCAAACATCAAAGCCGGTGATGCTTCTCGGGTAAATAAGCTGATCAGGAAGGCTAGCTCTGTCCTGGGGATGAGCCTTGACACTCTAGAGGAGGTGGCGGAGAGACGGATCCTGGCCAAACTGCTGGCCATCATGGACAACGTCACCCACCCTCTGCACACTATGGTTATGACGCAGAGGAGCACTTTCAGTCACAGACTGATCCCACCACGGTGTGCCAGAGAGCGCTACAGGAGGTCCTTCCTGCCGGCGGCTATGAGACTATATAATGCCTCACCGGGGTGCCGTGCCGTCGGCAACATAGATCTGGAACTGTTGGGGTGCTAGGACCTAGTTTAACAATTATGCATCCATCCGTGAGTAACTCTGGTCCGTCAGCACTCATCCACTCAGGACCTATTTATTCATACAGGTCTGTATATACATACTCATGTACAGTTGTTATATTATATCACATGCAATATTGTAAGTAATTATTGGACGTAGGCATTCACTCAGGAATGCATATTAGTATCCTGCCAGTTGCACCTTTTCTCATTGCTTTTAGTATATCGAATGTGCAATAAGTGCAGTTGTCTGTAATTAAACCCTGCGCACTAAGGACTGTATTTTAAGGGAATTACTATTATTACCCCAAATGATATCATACACACATTTAGCTATATAAGTATCTCTTCCGGTCATTTACCTGTACAGTTTGTGTAAACATGCAAGTATTCACTTATCTGTAAATATAACTGTATACCTAACTGTACAGCTAATTTAACTAATTTAACCATGCAAAATTTTCACTTACCTGTTAATTTACCCAGTCTGTCTATTAAGTAAACTATTATTACCCTCGCTCATATCATACGCATTTTTAGCTACTGAAGTATTTCTCTGCCATCGACCTGTATAGTATAGTTAACCATCCAACATCCACCAATGTATAGTGTACAATGTATAGTGTACATATTCAGCCAACCACTCATACTATGCAATGTCCTTTTATAGCTTTTTTTTTTTGCACTCCAGATATCTTGTATTTCTATACTTTTTCATACTGCCGCTCTATGTATCATGTACCGTGTATCTGTCTTTTGTGTACTTTTCGTTGTGGCATTTTGCACCTGCCCTGTGTTTTGTTGTAGCTGCTTGACAATGAAATTTCCCCCCCGGGGGATCAATGAAGTACTTATCTATCTATCTATCTATCTATCTATCTATCTATCTATCTATCTATCTATCTATCTATCTATCTATCTATCTATCTATCTATCTATCTATCTATCTATCTATCTATCTATCTATCTATCTATCTATCTATCTATCTATCTATCTATCTATCTATCTATCTATCTATCTATCTATCTATCTATCTATCTATCTATCTATCTATCTATCTATCTATCTATCTATCTATCTATCTATCTATCTATCTATCTATCTATCTATCTATCTATCTATCTATCTATCTATCACACACTCACCACCACCACTCACCACCACACACTCACTACCACCACACACTCACCACCACCACTCACCACCACCACTCACCACCACCACTCACCACCAACCAATTTTTTAACAGGTTCGATACTGGCCCTGTCCACCTCCCCTCCAGCTCCCCAGACCACACACCCTCACGGCTATCCCACCCCCACTTTGCTCACAGCACCTCTGCTGAGACAATCAGTGACCCCACCTCTGCCCCTGCCCCCCCTGGACTGATCCTCAACACCCCCCTTCCCCCCACCTCCCCACCTGGGCTGGCTTTCACCACCAACCAAGTGAAGAGAGAGCTGGAGAGACTACACCAGTGGAAAGCGGCGGGCCCTGATGGCATCAGCCCAAGGGTGCTGAGGGTCTGTGCTGACCAACTGTGTGGAATACTCCAGCGTCTTTTCAACCTTAGCCTGAGCCTAGAAAGGGTCCCTGTGCTGTGGAAAACATCCTGCCTCGTCCCAGTGCCCAAGAAGGCACACCCCACTGTCCTGAATGACTTCAGACCTGTAGCGCTAACATCCCACATCATGAAGACCCTGGAAAGGTTAGTCCTCGCTCACCTCAGACCCCTGGTGTGTTCATCAATGGACCCCCTGCAGTTTGCATACCAGCGCAAAATCGGGGTGGATGATGCAATCATCTACCTTCTGCAGAGGGCCTACTCTCACCTGGACAACGCAGATTGCACTGTGAGGGTCATGTTTTTTTACTTCTCCAGTGCCTTCAATACCATTCAGCCCCTGCTACTGGGTGAGAAGATGAGGAGGATGAAAGTGGAAGCACCCTTAGTCTCCTGGGTCACGGACTACCTGACCGGTAGGCCACAATTTGTGCGACTACAGAGCTGTGTGTCAGAACGGGCTGTTAGCAACACAGGGGCCCCCCAGGGTACGGTCCTGTCCCCCTTCCTGTTCACCCTCTACACCTCAGACTTCAGATATAACTCTGAGACATGCCACCTACAGAAGTTCTCGGATGACTCTGCTATTGTAGGGTGCATCAGGGGTGGGCAGGAGGAGGAGTACAGGAGCACAATCAGTGACTTTGTGTTGTGGTGTGAGCAGAACCACCTTCAGCTCAACATCAGCAAAACTAAGGAGATGGTGGTGGACTTCAGGAGAACCAAGGCACAACTGACTGCAGTCCCTATAAAGGGGACGGATGTGGAAATGGTTGAGTCATACAAGTTCCTGGGTGTCCATATGGACAACAGACTGGAATGGGCTGGTAACACCGGGGCCCTGTACAAAAAGGGCCAGAGCCGAGTCTACTTTCTGAGGAGGCTCAGGTCCTTTAACGTGTGCAGTAAACTACTGCATACCTTCTACCAGTCTGTGGTGGCCAGTGCCATCTTTTTTGCAGTGGTGTGCTGGGGAGCAAACATCAAAGCCGGTGATGCTTCTCGGGTAAATAAGCTGATCAGGAAGGCTAGCTCTGTCCTGGGGATGAGCCTTGACACTCTAGAGGAGGTGGTGGAGAGACGGATCCTGGCCAAACTGCTGGCCATCATGGACAACGTCACCCACCCTCTGCACACTATGGTTATGACGCAGAGGAGCACTTTCAGTCACAGACTGATCCCACCACGGTGTGCCAGAGAGCGCTACAGGAGGTCCTTCCTGCCGGCGGCTATGAGACTATATAATGCCTCACCGGGGTGCCGTGCCGTCGGCAACATAGATCTGGAACTGTTGGGGTGCTAGGACCTAGTTTAACAATTATGCATCCATCCGTGAGTAACTCTGGTCCGTCAGCACTCATCCACTCAGGACCTATTTATTCATACAGGTCTGTATATACATACTCATGTACAGTTGTTATATTATATCACATGCAATATTGTAAGTAATTATTGGACGTAGGCATTCACTCAGGAATGCATATTAGTATCCTGCCAGTTGCACCTTTTCTCATTGCTTTTAGTATATCGAATGTGCAATAAGTGCAGTTGTCTGTAATTAAACCCTGCGCACTAAGGACTGTATTTTAAGGGAATTACTATTATTACCCCAAATGATATCATACACACATTTAGCTATATAAGTATCTCTTCCGGTCATTTACCTGTACAGTTTGTGTAAACATGCAAGTATTCACTTATCTGTAAATATAACTGTATACCTAACTGTACAGCTAATTTAACTAATTTAACCATGCAAAATTTTCACTTACCTGTTAATTTACCCAGTCTGTCTATTAAGTAAACTATTATTACCCTCGCTCATATCATACGCATTTTTAGCTACTGAAGTATTTCTCTGCCATCGACCTGTATAGTATAGTTAACCATCCAACATCCACCAATGTATAGTGTACAATGTATAGTGTACATATTCAGCCAACCACTCATACTATGCAATGTCCTTTTATAGCTTTTTTTTTTTGCACTCCAGATATCTTGTATTTCTATACTTTTTCATACTGCCGCTCTATGTATCATGTACCGTGTATCTGTCTTTTGTGTACTTTTCGTTGTGGCATTTTGCACCTGCCCTGTGTTTTGTTGTAGCTGCTTGACAATGAAATTTCCCCCCCGGGGGATCAATGAAGTACTTATCTATCTATCTATCTATCTATCTATCTATCTATCTATCTATCTATCTATCTATCTATCTATCTATCTATCTATCTATCTATCTATCTATCTATCTATCTATCTATCTATCTATCTATCTATCTATCTATCTATCTATCTATCTATCTATCTATCTATCTATCTATCACACACTCACCACCACCACTCACCACCACACACTCACTACCACCACACACTCACCACCACCACTCACCACCACCACTCACCACCACCACTCACCACCACACACTCACCACCACACACTCACCACCACACACTCACCACCACCACTCACCACCACACACTCACCACCACTCACCACCACCACACACTCACCACCACCACTCACCACCACCACTCACCACCACCACCACTCACCACCACACACACACACCACCACACACTCACCACCACACACTCACCACCACCACTCACCACCACACACTCACCACCACCACTCACCACCACCACACACTCACCACCACACACTCACCACCACCACTCACCACCACACACTCACCACCACCACACACTCACCACCACCACTCACCACCACACACTCACCACCACACACTCACCACCACACACTCACCACCACACACTCACCACCACCACACACTCACCACCACCACTCACCACCACCACTCACCACCACACACTCACCACCACACACACACTCACCACCACCACTCACCACCACACACTCACCACCACCACTCACCACCACCACACACTCACCACCACACACTCACCACCACCACTCACCACCACACACTCACCACCACCACACACTCACCACCACCACTCACCACCACACACTCACCACCACACACTCACCACCACACACTCACCACCACCACACACTCACCACCACCACTCACCACCACCACTCACCACCACCACTCACCACCACACACTCACCACCACACACACACTCACCACCACCACTCACCACCACACACTCACCACCACCACACACTCACCACCACCACTCACCACCACACACTCACCACCACACACTCACCACCACCACTCACCACCACACACACACCACCACACACTCACCACCACACACACACCACCACACACTCACCACCACCACTCACCACCACCACTCACCACCACACACTCACCACCACACACTCACCACCACCACCACTCACCACCACCACACACTCACCACCACCACTCACCACCACCACACACTCACCACCACCACTCACCACCACCACCACCACCACACACTCACCACCACACACTCACCACCACACACTCACCACCACCACTCACCACCACACTCACCCATCACTTATCCTGCTGCCATGCTGTGTACTACTACTATTATTGTCATTATTATTTATCTTGCTTCATCTCTACCTCAAATAATTTCAATGGCGTCAGGCTATGGTGCTGTTATGACTTTGTATGTCTCCCAAATGGCTCACTAATTCCCTACATTTTGTGCAAAGGACTCTGGTCAAAGGTAGTGCACTATATAGGGAATAGGGTGTCATTTGGGACGTATCCTTCATCAAAGGAGAAGCTTTGTGTAGTTGGCATACTTGTCTAAAGCTAAGTGTCCGGGCTGGTTACCCCTGGACAATAAAGATATGGATTAGTTCTGAATGTTGTGAATGTGAACAGGGCTTATCGTATCATGTCGTAGCTTTGGGGAATTTGGGGAAGCTGTGTAATGGTGGAGTGTTGACGTCTTTTCCTTTTTTTAGATGGAAGACTTTGGGCTGTGGAGACTCTGTTTTTAAAGTTACCAACAATTTCAACACATGAATAAGAGCAAAAATATAAACGCAACATGTAAAGTGTTTCATGAGCTGAAATAAAATATCCCCAAAAATAGAAGCACAAAAAGCTTATTTCTCTCAAATTCTGTGCTCAAATTTGTTTACATCCCTGTAAGTGAGCATTTATCCTTTGCCAAGATAATCCATCCAACAGACAGGTGTGGCATATCAAGGAGTTGATTAAACAGAATGAGAACTTTTTTTAAGGTATCTGACAAACAGATGCATATCTGTATTCGCAGTCATGTGAAATCCATAGATTAATTAATTTATTGATTGATAGATTGATAGATAGATAGGTAGGTAGGTAGGTAGGTAGGTAGGTAGATAGATAGATAGATAGATAGATAGATAGATAGATAGATAGGTACTTTATTGATTCCTTATATGAACTGTATGAATCTTTGAAATTGTTGCATGTTGTGTTTATGCGTACATTTGTTCAGTGTATATATTCCACTGCTACTAGAGCTTACTGTTGTGTACAGCAAAACATTCATCATTCATATATTTTCTCATTGGAAATATTAATATCGAGGAAAAGGTCTGAGAGACTGCAGCACGCATGATGTGGTTTCTGTGCACTAGGGTCAGCCTCACGTCAACATGTAGCCTACTGCCATCCCTATGGTACCTGCTCAGTTTCATAGTACATACACAAAAGTATTTTCTGGTACCACGTGATATGATAAGATACAAGATAATGACATACATGTGGTTCCACATAAAAATGTTTTAATGATGGGACCGACCGTCATATTTGTCAGAAAAGCCAGTGTAAAGTAATCAGCCATGTCTCCAAAATTGAAACAACAGAAAATAATTTCAAGTGCTGATATTAATTTATTTATAAATTATTGTTATTCAATCAACACCGTATTGCATTATCTGCAAATCAAAAGTGATACTATAGCACCCTCTGATGGGGCACAGCTGATGAATCTAGTTTATAAACGTCTATTGAAACTGTAGTATAGTCAATCCCCCAGTAGATGGCAGTGGAGCGACACAGATGGATGAAGTCTAGAAGTTGGTGAGAGGAAATGATGACTGTCTGTAAAAACTTCTTTGCGTGTCCATTACAAATTTTAAAAACTGTAACTGACTGCCAAAAGCAGTTTATTTAATTAACCCTCAGCTCAACCCGAATTTATTGGTCACTTGTTTTTTTATTTTTTTATTAAAAACACTTCACTGGTTCCCCTCTGACCTTCTCCAATGCGTTTTAAGAATGGGGTGAGGAGAAAATGTGAGGAAGGGGAAAAGTTAAAAGATGAAGATGAAGATCTGACGTACGTGAAATGTGGTGATTTAATACAGAGGTTTTGCAGCATTCTAAACGATTAGAGCAAATCCATTATTTACAAGTCAACATACCATAGGCCTGATTTAGACCTAGATTAAATCAGATCAAGGCCTAGACTCAATCAGATCAAGGCCTAGATTCAATCAGATCAAGCGTTAACCAGCGATAGCCAACACCCGCATAGCTGATGTTTTCGGAGGTGTTAAAGATGCTTTGGATCTGTCAAACCGGTGAGCAGCCACTCCTGTTAGGAGTTCAGAATGAGACGGTGTAGGCGAAATAATGACGCTCAAATTTAAAATCATTAATAGCTCACATTCCAGTGTTCCAACTTGTAAACAAGGCTCCATAGGATTTATCTTAATGTGACTCCATGCAGCCAATGGCAATGTCCACTGATTGAATAGAGTCTTAATTTAAATGTGTCAAATTCTCTAAAATGGCATCCAAACCATATTTCCAGTTATGAAAGATTTGTACCAAAGGCGCACACACACACACACACAAATACACACAAATACACACAAATACACACACTCTAAACAGAAAAGTCAGATAATGAGACTCCCAGACCCACAGGAGTACAACATTTAGTGTCTTTATAAAATAACATATTTGCTAAATATAGCCAAGGCTCATTTAAATATGCATAAATAGCAAGAAAATAGTTTCCCATTTCAATCCAAACAATTCTGAATAGCAATATTTATACGTAGACCAGATAAGAGCAATATATGAACATAGGGTACAAACCCCTTTAAATGTCTTAATGTACCAATCAAGAGCAGGACGTAGCTAAAGCAATAATACAGTGTATATCAGTCTAACAAATTGTACACGTCTTGGTCTTTAGAAGAAACACAGATAGTAATATATGTAACACAAGGCTTATTGAAGTTTGTGAAATATCAAACTCCATATCTTTGGATGGGTTATCAAAGATAAAAACAACATTTATGATACAACAATAATTAATATGACTATAATCTTTAAAACATTTTGTATATATTTACAAAACCTGAGAACAAGGCAATGCAACGGTGAAAGCAAGTTTTGGATCCAGATTTTATTTTAAAGTCAAGGTTATAATTTCCTCCTGGTTTTGAATGTTCTTCGCTGGCTTACAATACCCTGTTAATTAGAACTAATATTGGTCTGCAACTTTGTAACTTACAAATAACTTTGATGGCTGATATCGGTACATTTTTTTGTAGACTGTGAATTTAGGAAACAATCTATTGCCATTATTAAGTATACTATGAATTACATATTTACATTCATTGTAGTCAATAATACAAATATAAACAGTGATATCATGTCCTGAGAGTATTCTTTTTTTTTTTTTATATAAAATCTATTCATCCAGTTTTATTTTTCCAAATGTAATGTTTTTATCAAAACCAACTGTTTTCCAGTAATTACCCTGTTTTCTATACATTTATATTCCCAGACATCACTGCCCTCAAACTCTCATCTCCTAAGCCTTATATCCTTATATCGCTACGCAGCAGGCAGAGTAATCTCTCTGTCTGTTCTGTATGGTTCTTAGAACTCTGAGATTAAGCATCATTTAGCTATCTGTTTGAAGTGTCAGTTGGCCAGTTCTATAATCTTTAATCTGTGTCAGTTGGCCGGCTCAGGGATGGGAGAGGCGTGGTTCTCCAGTCTCATGGTCCAGGGATCAAGGGTCGGGGTGTATAATGGAGGGTGGGTAAGGACTTCCCCCCCAGGCCCCGCCAGGGCAAAGGTAAACACGCCCCTCTGTCTCTCCAGCTCCACCTTGTCAACCACATGCTTCCTGTCTGATCGGTGATGCCGAGCCTCTCTGCCCTCCCGGCTCTCCCTGCTCTCTCTGCTGTCACTGTCCAAGTCCTTATAGCCCAGGCCTTTACCACCCAGACCCAGGGCCTGTCTCTCTCTCTCCCCCAGGCCCAGACCTCTGTGAGAGGAGGGCAGGAGCCGGCAGCCGCCCTTAGACAGACCCTGCCCCTTGCCGTCCTCGTGGTGATTGGCCGAACCCGGAGGGCCCTGCAGGAAGTTATTGGCTGAGTGCCAGGCGGACGGCTTGCGGCCCCGTCGAGGGCGTGAGACGCGACAGCTCTGCCTCTTGATGTGGCGGTGCAGGTGGTCTGAGCGTGTGAAGCTCTTGTAGCAGTGCTCACACTGGTAGGGCCGCACCCCTGTGTGGATACGCAGGTGGTTCTTCAGGTCATAGTTGTGGACAAACTTGGAGTTGCAGTGGAGGCAGATATATGGCCGTTCGCCTGTGTGCTTCCGCATGTGGATCTTCAGCTTGTCTTGCCTGAAAATAAAAAATAGGAGCTTATATTATTTACTTTATTTATAACACATACCTTTATTTTACCAGTTTGTCCCATTGAGGTCAAAAGGGGTTGTCCTTTCAGGTATGTGTTTTGAAAGATGTATCAGAGATGAAAGCATTGTTGGTGGGTATACTCTGGGGTACGTACTACATGTGCCAGGTGAAACTATCGTGCCAGAGCAGAGACAGGAAGTGAGTAGAAAGAAAGACAGGGGGTTTCCACTTTTTAGGTCTCGGGTGATATTCAGAAGAGAGGATACAAATCAAACGCCTTAACCACAAAAACACTACCTTACCATAATACCATCGTCCTTGTCCAAAACCCCCCTCTCAATTAAAAAAAAAAAGAAACACCCTTACCATAATACCATCATCCCTGTCCAAAAACACTCCCTTACCATACCATCATCATTGTCCAAAAACACTCCCTTACCATACCATCATCATTGTCCAAAACTCCCCTCTCAATAATAATAAAAAAACACCCTCTTACCATAATACCATCATCCTTGTCCAAAAACACTCCCTTACCATAATACCATCATCCTTGTCCAAAAACACTCCCTTACCAGAATACCATCAACCTTGTCCAAAAACACTCCCTTACCATAATACCATCATCATTGTCCAAAAACACTCCCTTACCATAATACCATTGTCCTTGTCCAAAAACACTCCCTTACCATAATACCATCATCCTTGTCCAAAAACACTCCCTTACCATAATACCATCATCTTTGTCCAAACCCCCCACCTTACCATAATACCATCATCCTTGTCCAAACCCCCCACCTTAACATAATACCATCATCCTTGTCCAAACCCCCACCTTAACATAATACCATCATCCTTGTCCAAACCCCCACCTTAACATAATACCATCATCCTTGTCCAAACCCCCCTCTTAATTTCAGGTGTTAATGATGCTATCTTTTTTTACATGTAGGTATTTGTATTATTATCTTAGAATATGATCAGGCAACACTTTGACCTAATCACTTATCCACTTCTCCACATATGCGGCATCACATAATGGATACGATATGTGTTTTTTTATAATGTCCTTGCAGATTATACCTACAGTATGAAGAGAGTTTGTCATACCTGGTGAAGCGCACCTCACAGATGGTGCACATGTATGGTTTCTCTCCTGTGTGTGTCCTCATGTGTCTGGGTAGTTTCCCCGCCCCCTGGATCACCTTGTTACAGATGGGGCACTGCTGGGATGCTTTCGGCTTCATCTTCCTCTCCTCCTCCATCTGCCAGGGAGGGAACAGCGCCCCCAGGTGGCTCGATGCACTCAGGAAGTTCAGGTAGGACCGGAAGTCTTCCTCGTGCTTTATCTGACCCGGGTGGAGGTGATGCCCCTCGGACCCCACCACTCCCACCCCCATACCCAGGCCGGAGGTCATTAAGTCTTTCAGGAAGTCACCGTGGAGCATGCTGGGCAGGACTTCCTCCTTCAGCTCCTCCTTAACGACCTCTCTCTTCACGGCCAGGTCTAAGGGTCGGTTGTCCAGTTGAGGGGGGTGGGAGGAAGGGCGGAGGGTCGGGGTCCGGGTGTTGTGACTGGGGTTGTGGTTTTGGTCTAGGACCTGTGGGGGGAATCCTGGGAACTCTGCAGGCCACATGGGAGGGTAGAAGCCAGGGAGCAGAGGGGAAAAGTTGTCCCTCCTGTTAAGGACTGCTGGCAGTTTAGGGTACAGCCCTTCCTGTAGCAGAGACTCAATGGAAAAGTCCTTGAGGGCTCGGCTCTCCATGCGCTCATGCTCCTGGCTGGGTTTCTCAGACTGAGAGTCTTTGTCTGTGCACTTCCTGTTCTTCTGCAGCTGGTACTGGTGTTGGTACTGGGAGGTACTGGGTGGACTGGGTGGTGCTCCTCTCTCCGACTCAGCCTGGTCCTGACTCTCTGACGACCTAGTTGACCACTCACTGCCGTTGTCCTCCTCATGAACCTCCTGCTCGTACTTCCTCGACTCATCCTCCTCCTCCTCCTCCTCCTGTTCCTCTACTTCCTCCTCTTCATCTTCCTCCTCTTCCTCATCTCCCTCTCCTCCTCCTCCTCCCTTGCCAGAGTCCATAATCTCCAGACAGACGTTGACGATGCAGGGGATCTCCAGCATCTGAGCAGCTCCGAGAATTTCCTTCACGTTGGACGCCGTCACCGTCAGTGTAGACGTGTAGGCGAACTCCAAGATGGCTGTCAGCGACTCAGGGGCCACAAAGTCTATCTCATACACCCTGTGCTTGTCTCCTCCGTCTGAGGCCACGGTGAAGAGCTTCTTGAAGTACTGGCTGCAGGCGGCGAGGACAGAGCGGTGGGTCTGATACTCCTGGTCACGTACGATGAGCACCACGTCACAGAGTAACCCGGCGCGGCGCTGTTCGTTAAGGCAGCACAGGACATCACTGCTGTGGTTGGGGAATGGAATCCCGATCAGGTCATCTTCACTGTGGCCCATCCTCTACTCACCTTCTCCTCTCTCTGATCTACAGAAAAGGGAGACAGAAATGAACTATTAGAACTATGTAGGTAGACACTTATATTTAACCGGGCAGGTCAGTGATTTATAGCACAGGGATAAAACAATCACATTCATTTCACATTTATAGTCCTCTTTAAATCAACAGTTGTCACAAAGAGCTTTACAGTAACGCTGCCTAGATCACAAAGAGCTTTACAGTAACCCTGCCTAGATCCCAAAGAGCTTTACAGTAACCCTGCCTAGATCACAAAGAGCTTTACAGTAACCCTGCCTAGATCCCAAAGAGCTTTACAGTAACCCTGCCTAGATCACAAAGAGCTTTACAGTAACCCTTCCTAGATCACAAAGAGCTTTACAGTAACCCTGCCTAGATCACAAAGAGCTTTACAGTAACCCTGCCTAGATTCCAAAGAGCTTTACAGTAACCCTTCCTAGATCCCAAAGTGCTTTACAGTAACCCTGCCTAGATCCCAAAGAGCTTTACAGTAACCCTGCCTAGATCCCAAAGAGCTTTACAGTAACCCTGCCTAGATCTCAAAGAGCTTTACAGTAATGCTGCCTTGATCACAAAGTGCTTTACAGTAACCCTTCCTAGATCCCAAAGAGCTTTACAGTAACCCTTCCTAGATCTCAAAGAGCTTTACAGTAACCCTGCCTAGATCCCATAGAGCTTTTCAGTAATGCTGCCTAGATCTCAAAGAGCTTTACAGTAATGCTTCCTAGATCCCAAAGAGCTTTACAGTAATGCTGCCTAGATCCTAAAGAGCTTTACAGTAACCCTGCCTAGATCCCAAAGAGCTTTACAGTAACCCTGCCTAGATCCCAAAGAGCTTTACAGTAACACTGCCTAGATCCCAAAGAGCTTTACAGTAACGCTGCCTAGATCCCAAAGAGCTTTACAGTAACGCTGCCTAGATCCCAAAGAGCTTTACAGTAACCCTGCCTAGATCTCAAAGAGCTTTACAGTAACCCTGCCTAGATCCCAAAGAGCTTTACAGTAACTCTTCCTAGATCTCAAAGAGCTTTACAGTAACGCTGCCTAGATCCCAAAGAGCTTTACAGTAACGCTGCCTAGATCCCAAAGAGCTTTACAGTAACCCTTCCTAGATCTCAAAGAGCTTTACAGTAACCCTGCCTAGATCCCAAAGAGCTTTATAGTAACCCTGCCTAGATCCCAAAGAACTTTACAGTAATGCTGCCTTGATCACAAAGTGCTTTACAGTAACCCTTCCTAGATCCCAAAGAGTTTTACAGTAACCCTGCCTAGATCCCAAAGAGCTTTACAGTAACCCTGCCTAGATCTCAAAGTGCTTTACAGTAACCCTGCCTAGATCTCAAAGAGCTTTACAGTAATGCTGCCTAGATCTCAAAGAGCTTTACAGTATCCCTGCCTAGATCCCAAAGAGCTTTACAGTAATGCTGTCTAGATCCCAAAGAGCTTTACAGTAACCCTGCCTAGATCCCAAAGAGCTTTACAGTAACGCTGTCCAGATCCCAAAGAGCTTTACAGTAACCCTGCCTAGATCCCAAAGAGCTTTATAGTAACCCTGCCTAGATCCCAAAGAGCTTTACAGTAACGCTGCCTAGATCACAAAGAGCTTTACAGTAACGCTGCCTAGATCCCAAAGAGCTTTACAGTAACCCTGCCTAGATCCCAAAGAGCTTTACAGTAACCCTGCCTAGATCCCAAAGAGCTTTACAGTAACCCTGCCTAGAACATTACAGCTGCATTGTTGATTGGACCCCAATGGTCCATAGTTAACATTACAGAAGAATCAGAGTATGTACGCTCCTCTCTCTATACGTCACACAGGATAAATATTTAAAACATCTCCTTAAATCATTTCCAGGTGACATTGTGCTCAGTTACCAATCAAATGCGTAATGTTCTCGGTCTTGTTGCTAGGGAACAGTTGCTAAGATAATTGTACAGATGTAGACAGTATGTACACACAGTGGAAGACCTACAGGTGAATATATCAGTTACAGAAATACAGTGGAGAATGGAGCAACTTTGATGAGCAACTTAAAACAAAAGAGTGGAATTCAGTGACCTTATTGTATCTGTTAATATAAAGAGCAAGTTGCTTCATTGTAAAATATGTATCTATACTATGAGTAAACAATCCCTCAATTCACACAGATTACTAAAACCTCTAAGGTCTAGCATATCTTTCATCTGCTTTACCATATTAACATAATTCTTCGAAGCAGCTGATATTGACATCTTCTGGGTCTTGGTAAGGTATGGATGTCATGTTAAAGGTCAGCTCTGTAACTATAGAAGGAAAAGAAACAGAGGGATCTCTGGGCTTTAGAGTCTTGACTTCACCAGATTTCCTTAAGTAACACCCAGCATTCGTTCAGCACAGAGGACAGATAAAGGGAGGAGAGGAGGGATCTTGAGTGAGAGAGTGAGAGAGTGAGAGAGAGAGAGAGAGAGAGAGAGAGGGAGGGGGGCAGAGAGAGAGAGAGAGAGGGGGGGGGGGGGCAGAGAAAGAGAGGGATAAAGAGATAAAGAGAGGAAGTGAGAGAAAGAGGCATCAGATGTCCCCAAAGTGACCTAACAGGTTGCACAAAAACCAGCGCTGTGTAGGACTAGGAGCCCCTCCCTGGAATACCCAGCCAAGTCAAACAATTGGTGTGGAGCTTAGAACAACAGAGTGGATAAGAGAGGGGCCTGGGAGGGCCTGGGAGGGCCTGGGAGGGCCTGGGAGGCCTGGGAGGCCCTGGGAGGGCCTGGGAGGGCCTGGGAGGCCTGGGAGGGCCTGGGAGGGCCTGGGAGGGCCTGGGAGGGGCTGGGAGGCCTGGGAGGCCTGGGAGGGCCTGGGAGGGCCTGGGAGGGCCTGGGAGGCCTGGGAGGGGCCTGGGAGGCCTGGGAGGGCCTGGGAGGGCCTGGGAGGGCCTGGGAGGGGCTGGGAGGCCTGGGAGGCCTGGGAGGCCTGGGAGGGGCTGGGAGGGGCTGGGAGGGGCTGGGAGGGCCTGGGAGGGCCTGGGAGGGCCTGGGAGGGAGGCCGCGGTTGGTCTCAACCTGTGTCCAAATGGCACCTTATTCCCTTTATAGTGCACTACTTTAGATCAGAGCCCTCTTGGCCCTGGTCAAAAGTAATGCCCAATATAGGGAATACGGTGCCGTTTGGGACGTAGCCTGTCTCCCCCACCCTGGGAACGTGGGCTGCTAGCCAGGCAGTAGCCAACGCTCCACTCTCTCTCTCTGCTCCAGCGCTAACGCTAGCTAACACTAATGCACCCGGGCTAATTACTATGTCCTGGAAAGGATCTGAGGAGGATGTGCCACATGGACAGAGAGTGGAGGAGAGGAGAGGGGAGGGAGAGGCGAGGCGGGCACCGCTTTCCCACCTCACGGTCCTGCATAGATCACTGTTTCATCACACAACACCTTCCTTAACCCTTTCCTTCCTCCCTCAGGGTGGGGACATTTGTAAACCTTTGTCAAAAGGCCTGATAACCCCTCCTGCCTGCCTGCCTGCCTGCCTGCCTGCCTGCCTGCCTGTCTGCCTGCCTGCCTGCCTGCCTGCCTGCCTGCCTGCCTGTCTGCCTGTCTGCCTGTCTGTCTGCCTGTCTGCCTGTCTGCCTGTCTGTCTGTCTGTCTGTTAGCCCATGGAAAGACAGTGTGGATCCTGTGTTTAGATATGCAGAGCCTATAGAGTAGCCCACAGCTGTTCCACTCTGCTTTGTCAAATAGTCCCAGATAATGGTTACAACTATTAGAAACAATTATGTAAAAAAAAAATCATATATTGTTTTGGATTAAAACGTTTTTAATTCTATTAATGTTAAAAGTACTGCATATCATAGCTAGATAGCAGGAAGAACACGCCTTAATGTGAGGTTTTGAAACGCAATACAAGTGGAGGTTGGTCTATCCAGTATCCACAGCTCCTCTGCTTCCCTCCGACCCCTCAAACACTGTCTACCCATCACCACCCCTTGCTCAACCCCAAATCAGCTCTGACACTGTGTCCTTGCTCTAGTGCTGTGGCAGACAGTGTCATCATTAGAGGCTGCCAGGGGCCAGACAGACAGGGGCTAACTAGGGGGATAACAGTAACATAGTTATCTTTCTGTATCCCCAAACTCCCCATCAACACCTCTGATTAGTGACCTCAGGGCTACCAAGCTCCACCAAGCGCCACCAAGCGCCACCAAGCGCCACCAAGCGCCACCAAGCGCCACCAAGCGCCACCAAGCGCCACCAAGGGCCACCAAGCGCCACCAAGTGCCACCAAGGGCCACCAAGCGCCACCAAGCTCCACTGTCTGGGGTAAACACTTGTCCGGACTGAGCTAAGCTGTATGTTGCGAATTAAGTGTGTTAACCCTGCCGTCTGGTTTGGTTTATGTAAGGAATTTGATGTAGAGCATTTACTGTAACTTGTAACAATTTAGTACTTTTTCCACCACTGTACTTAAGTACATTTCAAACCAGATACTTTTAGACTTTTACTCAAGTAGTATTTTACTGGTGACTTTTCACTTTTACTTGAGGAGTCATTTTCTATTAAAGTATCTTCGCTTTTACTCAAGTATAACAATTGAGTACTTTTTCCACCACAGAATTTTTTAAATAAAGATGACAGTAAACTATCCCAATAATTGAATTACTAAAGGTGAACACAGAGCCTTCCTCTGATACACTTTTAGAACTTTATAACTTGTGTTTTTGTTGATTATTTGAAATCAAATGTATTCTTAACGGTATAGTCACAGAAAATAAAGGACATTAATATGAAATTACTCTCGTCTGGTTCGACGACACCTGTGACATACAGTATAAAGGACATTAATATGAAACTGCTCTCGTCTGGTTCGACGATACCTGTGACATACAGTATATGAAATTGCTTTTTCTATAGACAAAACAATCTAATAAAAATAGTGAATTATTGGACATATATTTAAATATATAAATTGTTTATACTGTATACTGTATATTGATACATCACTGATACACACTTATACCTATAGCATACTTATTAGCAGCTGGTGCACTGCAGAAAAAAAATATTGATAATCTGAAGATTTTTGTTAAATTGTCTATTTCCAACCGTTTATTTTTGTTTATGGAAAGTGTAATGAGAATATATTAGAAATAGTCAATGTTTTCACTAGTGAATTGAAAGCTCAACCTATAAGCCAATCGCAAAGTAGTTTGTTTAAATAAAGACCAATCCTAGAGGAGTTTATTATCGAGCCATCCACTGAGCCTCCAGGAGAGCCCCGAGGTTCACACCATTATCTGGCTCAGACAGTCAAGACATTGTTTTGGTGGTTTATTCGGTCTCAGAGGACAACCTTTGGTTTATTGAATCCATCCTGGTAACATTTTATGTAAAAGAGTACCCACTGTATTAAATATGATATAGCAAGATAACCATGTTTTGTGCTGTTACCCTGTTGTGTTGCTGCCATGTTGTGTTGCTACCATGTTGTTGTCATGTTGTGTTGCTACCATGCTGTGTTGTCATGTGTTGCTGCCATGCTATGTGGTTGTCTTAGATCTATATTTATGTAGTGTTGTGGTGTCTCTCTTGTCGTTATGTGTGTGTTTTGTCCTATATTTAATTAATATAATTGTTTTATTTTTAATCCCCCGTCACCGTAGGAGGCCTTTTGCCTTTTGGTAGGCCGTCATTGTAAACAAGAATTTGTTCTTAACTGACTTGCCTAGTTAAATAAAGGTTAAATAATTTTTTAAAAAATTATAAAAAAAAATACAATAACATTATCTTTATAAAGGGTTTATAATTTGTTTATTGGCTGCTATTATTAATTTATAGAACCATTATAAATATTTAATAGATATTTATTCATTTATATTTCTTATGATTATGTAATGTTACTGTTTGAATTAATGAGTTGATTTAGACCACTGATGCTTTTAATTCAATTGATGATCCATGGCAGACGTGATAGTTTTTAAAGAATCGTTGATGTCTTCTTGACAACCACTTTTATCAAGCTCACAACCTGTCCTCATGTTGTGAGATTAAGTGATTTATGACAAATTAATTATAATTCAGACTGTCTCATTAAGAGTCAACCAGATAGCAGATGAGGCTACTGTCAACGGATACGGTCTTACAAGATATATTTTTGTAAATATATTTTCTACTCTGTAAAACAAATCCTTAAGCTAATTTTACTTGAGTGTTTATGTATATATATATATATATACAGTACCCCAAGTAGACAACAAATAATCGTTGTAAAACAAGCCAGCCTAATCCCTATATATTTAGGGGATAAGAGTGTAACAAACAGTAATCTTCTATACCCCTCACCACCATAACAGGATCTTATTATCTCAACACTCTCCAACTTCAACTTTATAGTTAAAAAAACATAAAACTTTTTGTTTAAGGAGTTATATCTTAGTCCCATTACTGTGTAAGAGTTCAATTCTCTTACACACATTTTATTATTTCATAACCTTTTTTGCCTCAAATCCACCAGCGCAGGCGTCTGTTTTAACTACATAGGAGAATACAATAACAATAATAATACAATAATAAAAGTTAATACTGTATTTAATATACATTTTACACAGTAAAATAAATTCCTATTCATTTTGTCTCCACGTTTTTCTCGAGACGGCGTCTCATGGCGCTACCCAAACAATTCCGTGAGTCATAAATTACTGTATCCACACCCGGAGCTGAGGCACTGTCAGAGTGTTGCACCTGGGAGGAACACAACACAACAGACATGCTCTAATGAGCTAAAACATAGCTAACTACACACACACAAAAACATACACACTGAACAGGTGCAACTGTACACATGATGCATTAAAGAAAAGAAAGACTAATACATTGCAAGCAATAGGCAGACACACTAGATACAGAGTTTTTAGCCACAAGTAAGCAGAATTCCGAACAAGAATCCTTAGAATTCTAAACAGAATCCTCATCACCTACCTTCTTAATTCCTTTCTTTCCCTGTTTGTTTAGAATTCAGAGTCTGCCAGTGGTGTCGAGTGACCTGTCACATTGCCTCTTCAGAGTAGTGTACCCAGAGCTGACAGTCATTCAGTCAGTCCATTCACAGTCACAGCCACCTCGCATCGGCCGCCCATTCACAAAAAAACAGGAAATATCCAACACTTCCAAAACCAATACAAAGACACGGAGTAGCTAGAGTGTAATAGTGGACCACCGGACCGGAGCAGAGATAGGTGTGTGTGTGTGTGTGTGTGTTCCTGGCAGGCTTAAACAGGCTGGTAAGCAGAGCAACAGTGGAGTTGAGAGAGAGTGAGAGACGCAGGCAGGGAAGGCAGGCTTCACAGTAGGGAGGGAGAGCCGAGCAGCATTACTGCTATGTGGAGATGTTGCACCACTAGTTTTTATAGCAGGGTGGGAAGCTGAAAGATAATAATACCCTCCTCCACAACACAAGTTAAGCACAGTGTGTAATAAACTCATGGTTCAGACACCCTCTGATTTAAGGCAGACAAAATGAACTTGAAAGTTTTGTTAGAGTGAATTTCATTATGGAAGGATTGGGGTGAAGCAGAAATGGGTTGTTTGGTGTAAAACAAACGAAGGAAAAAAATCTAATAAAACATTTTTAAAGTTACAATTCATGAACCTCCACTGGTCACTACAATAGAGATCAGAGGTGAAGCAACAGGGTAGAAATCAGAGGTGAAGCAACAGAGTAGAAATCAGAGGTGAAGCAACAGAGTAGAAATCAGAGGTGAAGCAACAGAGTAGAAATCAGAGGTGAAGCAACAGAGTAGAAATCAGAGGTGAAGCAACAGAGTAGAAATCAGAGGTGAAGCAACAGAGTAGAAATCAGAGGTGAATCAACAGAGTAGAAATCAGAGGTGAAGCAACAGAGTAGAAATCAGAGGTGAAGCAACAGAGTAGAAATCAGAGGTGAATCAACAGAGTAGAAATCAGAGGTGAAGCAACAGAGTAGAAATCAGAGGTGAAGCAACAGAGTAGAAATCAGAGGTGAAGCAACAGAGTAGAAATCAGAGGTGAAGCAACAGAGTAGAAATCAGAGGTGAAGCAACAGAGTAGAAATCAGAGGTGAAGCAACAGAGTAGAAATCAGAGGTGAAGCAACAGAGTAGAAATCAGAGGTGAATCAACAGAGTAGAAATCAGAGGTGAAGCAACAGAGTAGAAATCAGAGGTGAAGCAACAGAGTAGAAATCAGAGGTGAAGCAACAGAGTAGAAATCAGAGGTGAAGCAACGACTTTAAGATTTAAATTAGACGTGCTACATTACAGTATTGTAGCCCTTCAATTACCTACATTTCAACTCAAGCTATTGTCGGTCATTCAATCTTTTTACACCCTTAAAGGATATTCTACTTGTAGCTCCGTTACACCACAAACTCAGTCCGTGCATAGTGCTCACTATGGGCTGGGAGACACACTATGCTAATCTGAGTTTATAATCTGGAGCAGCTCTCCACTCCGTTCTTTAACAACCTATCTGTTTCCTGTTGATTCATGTCTAGTCAAACTTGCATTGAATGGATGATTTGTAGAAGATATTATATAATATTATAATATTTGTTTATAAAAAATAAAAAATAAAGATACAAGACTAAATCAAAAATAGAAACAAAAGAGTTGAATTTAGAAACAGACTGCATATGTATTTAATTCAGTGATATTTTATCATGAGATCCCATGTTTGACTTCCTGGAAGTGATTCAAAGTCTACTTAGGATGATCAGAGAGGAGAGGAGAGGAGAGGAGAGGAGAGGAGACAGATTCTTCCGTTTGAGTCAGAGAGTGCAGTGAGAGTATATTATACTACTCTGCCGTATTATACTTCTCTGCCATATTATACTACTCTGCCATATTATACTGCTCTGCATATTATACTGTTCTGCCATATTATACTACTCTGCCATATTATACTGCTCAGCCATATTATACTACTCTGCCATATTATACTGCTCAGCCATATTATACTGCTCAGCCATATTATACTGTTCTGCCATAGTATACTGCTCAGCCATATTATACTGCTCTGCCATATTATACTGCTCTGCCATATTATACTACTCTGCCATATTATACTGCTCTGCCATATTATACTGCTCTACCATATTATACTGCTCAGCCATATTATACTACTCTGCCATATTATACTACTCTGCCATATTATACTGCTCAGCCATATTATACTGCTCTGCCATATTATACTGTTCTGCCATAGTATACTGCTCAGCCATATTATACTGCTCTGCCATATTATACTACTCTGCCATATTATACTGCTCAGTCATATTATACTGCTCAGCCATATTATACTGCTCAGCCATATTATACTGCTCTGCCATATTATACTACTCTGCCATATTATACTGCTCAGCCATATTATACTACTCTGCCATATTATACTACTCTGCCATATTATACTACTCTGCCATATTATACTTCTGTGGCATATTATACTGCTCTGCCATATTATACTGCTCTACATATTATACTGCTCTGCCATATTATACTGCTCTACCATATTAAACTGCTCTGCCATATTATACTGCTCTACATATTATACTGCTCTGCCATATTAAACTGCTCTGCCATATTATACTGCTCTGCCATATTATACTACTCTGCCATATTATACTGCTCAGACATATTATACTGCTCAGCCATATTATACTGCTCTACATATTATACTTCTCTGCCATATTATACTACTCTACCATATTATACTACTCTGCCATATTATACTACTCTACCATATTATACTGCTCAGCCATATTATACTACTCTACCATATTATACTGCTGTAGGGGTGGAGGACAGACTCCTTAGACCAGGGTGTTTACAAAGAACAGAAAAAAAGAACCAGAGAGAAAAGATGTTGTCGCCCTCCTCTTCACTTTATAAAGGGAAAGTATCTGTCTGGCATGTGGACTTTGATAGGCGTGAGAGAGAGACTGAGAGAGAGACTGAGAGAGAGACTGAGAGAGACTGAGAGAGAGACTGAGAGAGAGACTCAGAGAGAGACTCAGAGAGAGACTCAGAGAGAGACTGAGAGAGAGACTGAGAGAGAGACTGAGAGACACTCTCAGAGGGGTGGGCTTCACTGAACTTTAAGACAATGAAAATGTGAGATGGCAAAGGAAGTCGTTTTTTTCTTGTCTCATAACAATGAACTCAGTGCTCAGTGTCTATGGCATCACAGCCAGGACAAACAGAACAATGTAGATCTCATTCTCTCCCAGTGTTTCCTGACTTTCACAAGCCCCTTGTTTTACCATGACTGGACACTTTCACAGGACAGCTTCTGTTACTGACAGACTGGCCCATCATTTCCTACATGACATCAACACTACTGCTTATTATGTAATGGCCAGTATTATAGGATTTAGGTAAATTATTTCACTCATCAAAATGGTTATAATCCAAACAGGTTCTGAATGTTTTGGTTTTTATGTAGTCAAATGAATCTTGATAAACAAACATGTTTCAATCCGTTGATATTATGTTAACCGGTGCAGTCAAAAAACATGTATTTTCCTTTGTTTTATATATATATTTTATGTATATATGACAATAATTCCGTTATAGTGTAAGAGCTGTTTGAAAAGAACGGCTGAAATTTCAGCCTGTTTTGGTGGGAGGGAGTTTTGTCCTTTACCATACTGTAAATTACTTAATAGACCATTAAGAAAGAGAGTTCCAAACCTCTCTGCCAATAACAGCAAGTAATATGAGTTAGTTACATAAGGATGTTTCACTCACATTTCCCCACATGTATCATAGGTTTCTACTCATGTCAAGTTTACTACTAAAATGGTACAAGATAGCGTTTGGCATAGCAGAATAAAGCTTGTTAAACAAGCCGATATTGGTTCAATCAAATCAACATCCCAAAAATGTTCTTGCCAAAACCTAGACGGGTCTGACATGTTTAAAGTGAATTATTGTGTTGTTATAGGGAGCATGTGTTGTGTTAGTACTTGGCTGCTCACATGCTTCCTCACATTCTGTAGCAAGATAGACTTGTACTCATGCATACCGTAGGCCAACGTCCCCTTAGGCGTATGTAGCAAGACCACAGCCTTATTCCTGGGGGTTGCCATGTGTTGTAGCCTACATTGTGAGAGTTTAAGTATACCGAGAGGGAGTCTTGGTATATATAAACAGGAAAGCCACTAAATGTTAGCAGACCAGCCAGCCGGCCAGTCAAGGAACAATCACAACCTGTAGAACTAAATTACATAAATTCTCTGCTGTTGTCATAGAAGCTCTCTGCAGATTTCTCTGTTATACTGTACAATATCTATGTAGAATAATCATGCTGTACAGTGCCTTCAGAAAGTATTCACACCTGTTGACTTTTTCCACATTATGTTTTGTTAAATGGATTAAATTGAGATGTTGCGTCACTGGCTTACACACAATACCCCATGATGTCAAAGTGGAATTGTGAATTTTAGAATTTTTTACAAATTAATTAAAAATGAAAAGCTGAAATGTTTTAAATAAGTATTCAACCCAATTGTTATGGCAAGCCTAAATCAGTTCAGGAGTAAAAATCTGCTTAACAAGACACATAATAAGTTGCACGGACTCACTGTGTGCAATAATAGTGTTTATACAATAATCTGTAAAATCCATAGGTCGAGCAGTGAATTTCAAATACAGATTCAACCACAAAGCCCAGGGAGGTTTTCCAATGCCTCGAAAAGAAGGGCAACTAAAACACATTTTTAAAGCAGACATTGAATATCCATTTGAGCATGGTGGAGTTATTCATTACACTTTGTGATGGTGTATCAATACACCCAGACACTACAAAGATACAAGCGTCCTTCCTAACTCAGTTGCCGGAGAGGAAGGAAACCGTATAGATTTCACCATGAGGCCAATGGTGACTTTAAAACAGTTACAGAGTATAGGAGAAAACTGAGGATGGATCAACAACATTATAGTTACTCCACCATACCAACCTCCAGTAAATGACAGAAGGAAAAGAAGGAAGCCTGTACAGAATACAAATACTCCAAAACATGCATCCTGTTTGTAATATTAAGGCAGCCCCCCGCACCTCTCTGATTCAGAGGGGTTGGGTTAAATGAGGAAGTTTTTCAGTTGAATGCATTCAGTTGTACAACTGACTAGTATCCCACCTTTCCCTTTCCCTTTCCTAATAAGGCACTAAAGAAAAACTGCTAAAAAATGAAACCCACTTATTGTACTCAATTGTACAAAACGTTATGTTAGGGCAAATCCAACACAACACATCCCTGAGTAGCACTCTTCATATTTTCAAGCATGGTAGTGGCTGCATCATGTTATGGGTATGCTTGTCATCGGCAAGGAATAGGAAGGTTTTTTGGGGGGCAAAAAGAAACAGAATAGAGCTAAGCACAGGCAAAACCAAAACAAATTCACCTTTCAGTAGAACAATAAACTAAAACACAAGGCCAGATCTACACTGGAGTTTCTTACCAAGAAGATGTTGAATGTTCCTGAGTTGCCTAGTTACAGTTTTGACTTAAATCTACTTGAAAATCTATGGCAAGACTTGAAAATGGCTGTCTAGCAATGATCAGCAACCAACTTGACAGAGCATGAAGAATAAAACAAATTATAACGTGCAAATATTGTACAATCCAGGTGTATATAGCTCTTAGAGACTTACCCAGAAAGACTCAGCTGTAATCACTGCCAAAGGTGATGCTAACATGTATTGACTCAGGGGTGTGAATACTTATGTAAATGAGATAGTTATGTATTTCATTTTCAATACATTTGCAAAAAAATCTAAAAACATGTTTTTCCACTTTGTCATTATGGGGTATTTTGTGTAGTGGGTGAGAATTTTTATATTTAATTCATTTTGAATTCAGGCTGTAACACGTCAAAATGTGGAATAAGTCAAGGGGTATGAACACTTTCTAAAGCCACTGCATATAGATTTTTTAAATAACTAAAATATGTCAAACTAGTTACTAGCAACACATATCTGAGGCTCGTTTTAATGCTTAAAAAAGTATTTCCTATAATCTCCTAATGTTAGTTCTCCGCAAGTCTCTGTAGAGCTTCCCTAACAAGGGGTTAAATACTGGTCCATCTCAGTTGGACTTGTCTTTAGGGTTCGTGCAGTCTGTTCGCGCTGCACAGGAGGCTGGGTCTGAGTAAGTGTTGGGCACTGCAGTACCTGTTTGCTTCCACCCGCTGTGTTCCCAGCATGGCATACTCAGCTCTCAGCAGCAGATCGGCTCTCTATCTCTTACCCATGAGGAGGGGCAGACTGGCACAGAGACTGGCATAGATCTGACATAAAATTAGTTAGGCAAACAGGGCTCTCTCAATCATCAACAGCTGAAACGATTTCAAGGGAGACAAGGCCTTTAGGCCTAACTGTATGTTTCTGTTTGCGTTGTTACTGTGTGTACTGTAGGGGTCAAGGGGAAAATCTGTTCTACAGCCACTTAAAGTAAACCAATGAGGCTTGTGGGTTTGGGCTGTTCTGCTGCTTGTGCTGTTTTGTGGGAGAGAGAGTAGATCAACCCAGAGGCCAGCCATATTGCCCCCCACCACCCCACCCAACACACCCACCTGCCACAACCCCCACTCCACACCATGTGGCTCTTGCTATCTGGAGGACAAGGTTGCTGTGGGAAAGAAGCAGCAAGCAGACATGGGCTGAGGCAGGGGAGGCCCCCCCACAGTGAAGCTCTGCCAGCTATTATGCCCACTGTAGATAGACCCACATCTCCCACCTGCCAGACCAGCCAGACAGACCTCCTTAAAAATCATCTCCAAGGACAGCTCACAGGCAGTACAGTACAGTACAGTAGACATACACAGCAAGGTCATTAGACCAGCTCACCTCCAAGCAAGAGTTGATGTTCAGAACTTATTTTTGCTGACAGACTGAAACTATTCCTCTTGTTTTGTCTGTTTCTAAACATCCTAATCGGGTCGGAAGGTTTTTTACCAGAGAGCAGGCGCATACAATATATACAGTATGGAGAGATGTACTGTAACACACAATCTATTCACAGCCATATATACAGTAAGTATAACCAGCCAGACAGTGAGATAGCTATACTTTGACTGTCTTATTTCACAGGTGGTCCTGTGTGCGTGTGTGTGTGTGTGTGTGTGTGTGTGTGTGTGTGTGTGTGTGTGTGTGTGTGTGTGTGTGTGTGTGTGTGTGTGTGTGTGTGTGTGTGTGTGTGTGTGTGTACAAATGCCTGTTTATGGTGTGTGTGTGCGCGAGAGTGCTTCCAGTGTGTGGGTCTGTGGGGTGAGTGAGGACATCTCCTGGCTCTGCTGATGATAACGAGGGGGAGGCCAGGCTGAGGAATGGAGGGAGGAGAGAGGGGAGGGGGAGGAGAGGAGGGAGGGGAGGATAGGAGGGAGAGGAGGAGAGGAGGGTGGGAGAGAGAGGAGGGAGGAAGGAGAGGAGGGAGGAGGAGGAGAGAGGAGGAGGAAGGAGAGAGGAGAGGAGAATAGAGGAGGGAGAGGCGGAGAGCCTCTGTCTGCCCTGGGGCGCTCTGGCACCTCCTAATTAAAAGCAGCCAGGCTGTAGGGCAGGGCAGACAGATGCTTGTCACGCCAAGACACACACACCCTTACAGTACAGGCACACAGAGACCTGTACACACAGACAGAGAGACACACACACACTTACAGTACAGGCACACAGAGACCTGTACACAAAGACAGAGAGACACACACACAGTCTGGCCCGTAGCAGGTGCTTTGTGCCTATCAGATACTGTACAGGTTGGGCCATCCTAGTCTAGTGGCTAGCCTTGTCCTGTGTCTATCTTCAGACTGTCCCAGTGACTCTCTGATCATGGTAATGTACAGTCACCATGTCTCTGAGCATGGGAATGTACTGTATAGTAATCTGCTTTCATGAACCAAACCCACACAAGCTGCTGTGTGTCTATGGGTGGGTGGGTTTATCAATGCAGCCTTCCGAAGTGCAGCGCTAGATACTTTAGCCCACACACTCATGTCTTCTTTAAACTGCCATCCCCTCCCTCCCCATATCCCGCATCACACAGGTGCGGCCACTTCTTCAACACAGACATGTAAGAAATGATGTCGTCTGTTGTTGTCTTGTTGATTTACTTTGAGTTCGTTTAACTTGATCGTCTGAGAGTCGTGACTGTGAAGGCTAGGAGAGGCTAGGTGGAAGGTGAGCTCTGCTCAGGGGGTTGTCACTATTTATGATGAGCTCGCTTGTCCACACAGGAAACTCCTACATAACTAACAGTAGATAGATTCTCTTCTCAAGGACTTTATCACCATCATGTCACATACAGAATGCTTCGTGTTCAAGACAATTACTGTACAACATTCATATTTGAGGTTTGATATTCTAGTTCAGTTAAAATGATCATAAGTAGTTCACTGTAAATGCCAATACTGATCCAAAGCCATTATGTAGTTTTGTTTGTTTGTTTTGACCACATAAACACAGTCTTGGTTCACACTAGTCTATTACCAGTATGTCATTTTAGATGCCTTTAGCATTGGAGAAAAGATAGGGTTAGTCGAGGACAAGGAGTGGAGGAAAACAGTCTCAAGTGATTGACTAAGCCATATACACACTATTGCATGTCAGTCCACTCAATCTACAGATCAAGGAGAGAGGGAGGGAGAGGGAGGGAGAGAGGGAGAGAGGGAGAGAGGGAGAGAGGGAGAGAGAGAGAGAGAGAGAGTTTGTGTGTGAGGAACAGAAATAGATAGAGGGACCGAGGGAGGGAGAGAGGGAGAGAGGGAGAGAAAGTTGAGGGAGGGAAAGAGAGAGAGGGGGAGACCTCTGGGTGTGTGAGTGCATGCCTGACCATTTGAGAATGCCGTTTGTTCGTGAGTAACACAAAGTACACAAATCCCCAAAACTTGATTTTTTTGGCAGAGATCAGGCCTCCCACCCACGACACCCTCTTCAAGCCTCCTCCCACCCTCTATTCAGCTGCTCTGCTCTGTGATGGCAGCTTACTCACACACAACACAACCTGTCTCCACACTATGGAGGAGGAGGAGGAGGAGGAGGAGGAGGAGGAGGAGGAGGAGGAGGAGGATGGCTCTCACTCACGCCCACGATCACACACTCACACACACTGCAGAGATGGGGGCCCCTTATAGCCCCCAAACCTAAAACCCTGTACTAGTTTATCTTCACATTACAGGGCCTCAGCAGGCATTATAAACTGAGTGGTTCAAGCCCTGAATGCTGATAGGCTGACAGCTGTTGTATATCAGACCATATACCACCTGTATGACAAAACATGTATTTTTACTGCTCTAATTACGTTGGTAACCAGTTTATAATAGCAATAAGGCACCTCTGGGGTTTGTGGCCAATATACCACGGCTAAGGGATGTGAACAGTCCTTAGCCATGGTATATAGGCCATATAACACACCCCCTTGTGCCATAGTAGACACAGTCCCATAGTGTCTACTATGGGACTATGGATGATAATTAGCTGTCTACTATGGATGATAATTAGGTGTCTACTATGGATGATAATTAGGTGTCTACTATGGATGATAATTAGGTGTCTACTATGGATGATAATTAGGTGTCTACTATGGATGATAATTAGGTGTCTACTATGGATGATAATTAGGTGTCTACTATGGGACTATGGATGATAATTAGGTGTCTACTATGGATGATAATTAGGTGTCTACTATGGATGATAATTAGGTGTCAACTATGGGACTATGGATGATAATTAAGTGTCTACTATGGGACTATGGATGATAATTAGTTGTCTACTATGGATGATAATTTAGCAAAATCTGGCACTATTTCACCTCAGTATTGTATGAATGAAAGAGGCATAGCAGGGTGGGATGTTGGTACTCCACATTGTACTGCCTGTTGCATTCCCTCATCACAGTAGAGCTGTGCACACACAGGGAGGGAGGCTGGCTGCTCCTGGGATAGATGTTAACACACAAAAGAACCTCTGGGATCAGGTTCAACTGTGATAAACCTTGTTGTCCGAGTGACTGAAAGAAAGAAAGAGTCCTAGTAGTTTTAGTCAATAGACAGAGGTGTGGCACAGTACCGTGGCACAGGTTGGCTATCCCCAGGTAACCCCTTTCGAGTGTTGACACACACACACACACACACACCTTTCTTTACAGGGAGGGTCTGCTGGTGCAATCATCATCAGAACGTTGAATAATGACTGACACGTAGAGATTGTACATAGAGAATTAGGGTACTGAGCCCTTATTCAAACTCATTCTCACTTCAGACTAGCGTACATCTACAACAGATGTCTGTGCAATCTGACGGGGGCACAATAATGCTAGATGAATAATTTAATCTGTCAGTTCTCTGCCGACCTACACACCTGATATAGCCTTGATCATTGAGAGCCGGCCCGCTGGATTCTCGCCATTTCTATCATTTCTATTTCATTTCAGGTGGTTGATATAAAAATATTATGTAAAATCTGTGAATTTCTGTACAATTTGTTCTAGCATTTGTCTGATATAACCGTTTGAAAGTGGTATTCTGCCAGTGTCTTATTGTGTTACCTTTACATTACATGCTTCTGTCAATAAACAACCCACAACAGAGTGACTGCATTGCAATCCATGCAACAAAGTCATCATCAATTGAACTGCTTCCTCCAGTAAAGGAGAGACTTGATGAAGTGAGGCCAGCCACAGTTTAGGCAGTAGGCGTAGGCTACATGCAGACCCTATAATGAATAACAAACCCTGAGGGTGTATCATATGTGAATATCGAACTATACTATCTCTTTACTAATGAGTTTGTGAGAACGAAAGATGTTACTGACCTTTTAGCTCAGACAGGCGTTTTGGATTTCAGTTTCTTCTTCTCACGCTACTCTCAGTCCCTGTCTGTCAGGAAGCAGAGTCCTAGCCTCTGTGGCAGGCATGCGAAAGTGAGAGAGAAAGAAAGAGAGCTAGAAAGAGAGATAGACGGAGACAGAAGAGCTTGACTTTGCTCTGAAAGTGTGTCACTGATTTAGGAAGTGTGGAGAAAATGAACATTACCACCAAACAGTTAAAATGTATACACCCACCCACCAACCGACCAACACCCCTCCCTCCCTCCCTCCCTCCCTCCCTCCCTCCTGCCAAACCCAACTATTTGGCAGTGTTCCCCACACGTCTACCTGTGCTGTGTGGAGGGGAGGGGATTGACGCACACACAGACCAAGCCTACAAATCAACCTGCTCACACAGTAATTGCATTGGGGCTGGGCCTGGAACTACAACTGGATTTGTTTGGGTTTGGGATAAGGGTTGATGCTATGGCCAGGACTGTGGCTTGGGTTTGAAACAATAGCTGGGGCTAAGGCTGGGGCTGAAACGCAGGTGGGTCTGGTCTGAGACTTTGGCTGGGAATAGAACTGGGGGTATGGTTGGATTGGGGCTGGAACTGAAAAAGTATCTGGGACTGGGTCTCTAGAACTGGGACTGGGGCTGGGATTGGGATTGGAGCTAAGGCTGAAATTGGGGCTCTAGAACTGGTGCTAGAGCTGGGGTCGCCAGGGACCTTGCTGCCATTACAAAAGCAAATAACAGTGTAGAAAGGCAATGAGATCAGTTCTAACTATCTAAATGTTTATATTAGGTCAGGGTGTGAGGTGGCCTGGTGTGGGCTATTAGATATAATTTTTTTGATTCAACCTTTATTTAACTAGGCAAGTCAATTAAGAACAAATTGTTATTTACAATGACGGCCTACACTGGCCAAACTCGGACGAGGCTGGGCCAATTGTGCGCCGCCCTTTCAGACTCCCAATCACGGCCGGTTGTGATACAGCCTGGATTCGAATCAGGGTGTCCGTAGTGACGCCTCTGGCACTGAGATGCAGTGCCTTAGACCGCTGCGCCACTTGGGAATCTGATTGTGTGATCGTGTTGGGTGTGTGCTGGTGTGTGTCGGTTGGTGCCTGGTAGCAGGTAAGAACACACACATCATTGTGAAGGCTCTATATAGAAACGTATTAAGAACACAATGAAAAGGTGTAATCAGTGATGTCAATGTTCTTACCAAGTATAGACCTACTGTATACCTATATTCTGTAGGTCAATTGAGGTCGGGCTTCAGACTTCATATGACCTGCTGAGTTGTTTTAGGATGTCTTATAATGTTTAGTTTTGTTTAGCTATACAGTATTAAAAGCTTGTTTATTGTTGTCTCAATTTGTAAATGTGTCCATTATTTTGGAAAATTTGTCAACATCCATGTCTCCCAGTATTATCCTCCCAAAGCACAGAGGCGTATAATAGAGGGCCCCAATTATCAGTTTGGGCAACACTGCACTTAAACGGCCCCAAAAACAGATGTTTGGTTATCATTGCTGGCGAAGAACCGGTCTTAGAAAACAGGTGTGCGGTGTATTATAAAAATACTTACAGTAATACAATAGCACACAAATTAAATCAAATAGGTTGTTATTTAATTGTTGCTTGTTGTAACTTCTACAAATACATTCATACGTTGAGTCATTTTAATGTGAAATATCATTGAAAACGTAATGAGTCCCTCTCCCCACAGTGATTTAAAACAATGTAATTAGCAGTGACCACTACTACTACACAGATTACCATAAAACCCCTCAGCAAGGTCTCAAACGCCTGGCTAATTGCTGTTGGCTTTTCATTCTGATCACAAACCAAGGACAATGACTGGACAGAGAATTAACTATTCAAATGGAAGACATTCACTCTTTTCTGTTTTTTTTTTGTGTTTTATTAGGATCCCCACTAGCTGTTGCTAAAGCAGCTACTCTTCCTGTGGTCCACACAGAACATAAAGCAGCTACTCTTCCTGTGGTCCACGCAGAACATAAAGCAGCTACTCTTCCTAGGGTCCACACAGAACATAAAGCAGCTACTCTTCCTGTGGTCCACACAGAACATAAAGCAGCTACTCTTCCTGGGGTCCACACAGAACATAAAGCAGCTACTCTTCCTGGGGTCCGGTTGGTGGGAGGGTGAGGGGTAAGGTGAGGGCAGGATATAAGGTAAGGGTTGGTGGGAGGGTCAGGGGTAAGGTGAGGGCAGGATATAAGGTAACGGTTGGTGGAAGGGTGAGGGGTAAGGTGAGGGCAGGATATAAGGTAACGGTTGGTGGGAGGGTGAGGGGTAAGGTGAGGGCAGGATATAAGGTAAGGGTTGGTGAAGGGTAGGTAGAGCATAGGGCAGGGTCGCAATTATAATTGCATGGAGTGGAAACAAACGTTTTTGGTGAAAACGGGACGATTTGCGAGTGCTAATCAATCAACCATCACTAGCGTTAGCTATCATAGCTAAGTTAGCTGGAAAGGTAATTAGCCACACATTCACCCAGCGACCAACAATGGTGCTCACGGGCGTATTCACGTATTCACAAATTAACGTTCATGTCTTTATTACGTTATATTTGTCAGGAAGCCCACGTGAAATCTGAGTAAAGTGTCAATCATTTATGTTGTGCTGCATGTGTAATCTATGTAGACAGTAGCTTTCATTTATGGCATATTCGTATAGTACACTGTATAACTGTACTTGCTTATGATAAATAGCATTCTTAGAGTTTGTTTGATTAAAGTTCAAGCAGCAGCTTTCATTCACAGTTAGTGTCATAATGAGGAAGAGGAAGGGCGGCTGTGATATTCGTCAGTTTTTTGGGCAGCCTCAGAACATAAGAAAAGTAAGTTGAGAGCAGTGAGAAAATGAGGACCAATCAGATGACAGAGATGAGTCAGTGTTTCTTGATATAATAATTATTGCCATTCAGATCAGAAATGGTTAGTAATCCATTCCTGAACATCATGGCAAGAAACACCACTTGTTTACTGATAATATGTATTTAATGTTCACTCTGGTGCGTTCAGAGTAAAGAGAGGGGGAGAGAGAGAGCATGAGGATGCCGACAGGGCAGGGAGAGCAGGTGACATGGAGGTGAGTGAGAAAAGGAGCAAAATTGATGATGTTGTTCCTACGACATCATAATTAATGTTGGCACAACTGAAGTTAGGTTTTGGCACAGGTGCCGATGAGGTTAGGTTTAGGCACAGGTGTCACTGAGGTTAGGGTTAGTTCAAAGGGTGGGGGGCAGGGGAATATTCTGTCTTTGGACTGGGGTAACCAACTAACTACAGGTCAGTTGCAATGATGGTCCTGGAGCAACATTAATTATGATGTTGAAGGAACAACACCAACATGCGATATCAGATTGTGCAAATATTGATGGTTACAAGCGAACAATGACATCACAACAGTCTAATCCTAATATTAATTTAAGCTGAGATATTCCTCTAAGTATGGCTTCACATGTGTATTTCAGGTAATATGATCAATCAGTGAGAGTGAGTTTGAGACAATGACAGACAGAGAGAGAGAGAGCAGACAGGCAGGCGAAGACGAAGGTGCAGGAGGGGGAGGGGAGGAGCTTGGACCTCGCCCAAATCAGCCAAATTTGAATGTCATACCTAGTCAAACCCTATCAAATAGGACACTCTACTTTCAGGAGAAATGGTTTAAAGATTATACTTGGCTCCATTACAGCCCCTCCTTAAAGGGGTTCCTCTGTTTCTATTGTGCTAAATACTTTGCAACACAAAAATCTAAGCTTGCGTCAAAATCAGATTCAGCTTTTGTCAAGACTGGCTTTCAAAATTGGAAGAAGGCACTGGAGAAATTTAGTGCGCATAAAGACAGCCAGTGTCACAAATTAACTGTGATGACTCGGATTCAGGAGCCAAAGCCTGTTAACGTGCAACTTTCACGTGAGCTTGAAAGACAGCAGCAACAAGCAAGGAGAAATCTTATGAAGATTGTTGGGGGTGTGAACTACTTGGCGCGGCAAGGTCAGACTTTTCGAGGCGTTGATAAGGAGAGTGGGAATTTCAGCCAGCTTCTAAAGCACAAGGCAGAGGGCGATGCAGAGCTAACCACCTGGCTGAAAGGTCACTTTGATTTCACTAGTCCCCAAATGCAAAACTAAATTTTGAAGCTGGTGGGCAACACAACCGTCAAAGAAAATGTGGCTGAAATAACATCAATGCCAGTGGTCCAGTTCGCACTTATCATTGATGGCACCCAGGATATATCGGTAGTTGAGCAGGAGTCAATACGTTTGCTCTTTGTAGATGCAGATCTACAACCAAAGGAAGACTTCCTGGGACTCTACGAAGTGTCATCAACGACAGGGCGCAAAATATAGCCAAGACGGCATGTGATGTGATGATGCGTCTAGGCCTTCCTCTGTCCCAACTTCGAAGACAAACCTATGACGGTGCCGCAAACATGGCTGGACGATTGCAGGGGGTGCAAGTCATTTTAAGGAAAGAACAACCACTGGCTGTGTATTGTCACTGTTGTCCACACTGTCAATAAAGTACCTATCTATCTATCTATCTATCTACTGAGTGAACTTCTATCTATCTACTGAGTGAACTTAGTTACGCAGGCTGCCTGTGAGGCCTCTCCACTAGTAAGAGATTCAATGGGTCTGGTGCATGAATTAGGGGGCTTCTTTAATCAATCTGGCAAGTTCAAGGTGATTTTCCAGGAAATCGTCAAATCAAAGCATGGTTTCACCTCGTTGAAACCTCTCTGTCCCACCAGCTTGACCGTTCGCACCCCTGCCATCAGCTCGGTTCTCAGCCAGTATGAGTCAGTGCTGACAGCCCTTGAAGAAATGGCATCATGCAGCTCATCTGATACTTCAACTAAGGCTAATGGTCTTCATGTAACATTTCTAAAAGGGAACACTGTGCTCGGCCTTGTAATGGCTGAAGACCTTACGGGGGATTTGGAGTGCCTGAACAACTCCCTGCAGCTTAGGAAACAGACCGTTTCAGGCATGTTGGAGGCTGTGGACCATGTCAAAACAAGCATGCAGGACAAGCGAATGGAGGAGCACTTTGATGTCTTGTTTGCAAAAGCAACTGCTATGTTGGACCCACAACCACCTATGCCTGATATCCGCAAACCTACAAAGCGTTACACCGGTCAGGCTGCAAGTCATATCCATCCGGATGCCCAGTCTTTGTACAGAGTCCAATTCTACAACGCCATGGACACAGTGAATACTCAATTCATAGAGTGGTTTGATCAAGCTGGATTCCACAAGCTGCAGCAGCTTGAAAATGGGCTGCTACGTGGAGACATGGACAAGGTGGTAGACGAGTATCGTGAATTGAATTCAAGACTACTGCAGGTGCAGCTGGCCATGTTTGGGGCTAATTACACATATCAAACGAGGTCAGATTTTGCTAGCATTATTCGGGAAATGGTGCAAGAGGTGAGAGTTCTCTTCAGTCAGGTGGAAGCTTTAGTAAGGCTTCTGCTGGTCGTCCCTGCCTCCTCTGTAGAGGCTGAGAGGAGTTTTAGTGCCCTGAGGAGGCTTAAGACATGGCTTAGATCATCGATGAGTCAAACAAGGCTGAATAATGTGTCCATGTGTCACATGCACCAGGAGAGGAGAGTATTAGACATTATTAGACATTATTGTAATACAATTCACTTTTAGACATTATTGTAATACAATACACTATTAGACATTATTGTAATACAATACACTATTAGACATTATTGTAATACAATACACTATTAGACATTATTGTAATACAATACACTATTAGACATTATTGTAAAACATTTAAAATACATTAAAAGGTCATCCCATGTGTTAGTGAAGTTTTCAATATTTTACAATGGCAGGTTTGGTCCCCCACAGTGTTGACTCCATGGCTATGGCCTTGGCATAAGGGTAAGGCAGGCACGTGCACAGATACAGTAGGATGTTACCTGTTCAAAACACAAACCCCTTTGCCCTTCCAGTCACCAAAGTGCCATTTTGGGTTGTGGTATAATTTCCCCCGAAATAATTGATTTTGTATAAATGTTTTGTCACCCATCCGTTTGTTGCGACTCTTGATCTTCCTTGTAGGGAGACCGGTTGCGCCTTTTACCCAGTATGCCTTGAATGGAGATTGCGCGCTCCCGGTATCCAAACATGCATGGTTTGGGAGATGCGGCCACCGGTCGAGTGTGAGTAGCTAGGTAGGTACCTAGATTACACATCAACAGTACTGCCACAGCAGCATAACATTTAATTAACACTTGATTTAGCCTACATCATCATCAGCGCAGCGATTAGAGGCAGAAAGACATAGAGCCTCTTCACACTTGCTACACTTTTCGTAAAAATAGCCTACTGTCGGCTACACATGTTACTCAAATGTGAACTTGCATACTTTCTATGTCTCGACCGTTACCTCCAGAGGTAGCGCACGACACTCGCCCGACAGAATTGTCTCGTTGAACCAACACTCCTTTTTACAGTAGGCTTTAGGTAATTGTCAGTGTTTAATTGGGGCCGGAGATGACCAGAGCTGAGTAGCCTACCGGCACCTCAAATTTTCTACTGAGCTCCTGTTCCTCATAGACTATTAGCTCAAAAGTATTTTGGAGCTCCTGCACATAGTATAAACAGTAGCCTACCGGCACCTAAAACAATTGGCTACCAGGCACCTAAAACGAAACTATGTCAAGTCAAGCACTGGTAAATAGCAGAGCAATGTTTTTGAAACAGCTGAAATGGATAGACATTTTTCTGATATTTGAGACTTGTTTTATTGAGTTTGTACCTGAAATTGCAGTAACAGCCTGTTACATTCTGAAAATGTTGCAGTAGCTGCTGGCTGCACTGAGCCACATAAAACTATGGAAGCCCATCCCCACCACCAAAAACATGTAAAATGTAGATCATACAAATAGGACATCTTTTAATACAATGTATTTTATTATTTAAGATACATTGGATGCCATGTCCATTTGAAAAGGGTTTGTGGAAAAGTACTGTAAATGATTATGTGTGTAATATATCAGATAACAAGAGCATATCCTGGTCATCTGGACCCACTGGTGAGGACAAATCAAATCCATTCAAATCAAATGTTATGTCCTTGCAGTGGTGACAAAAGTTACATAGTAATCAAATAAGTAACACAGGAAAGCAAACAAATAAGTTAGATTGTAAATATATAACATAGTAAAATGACAAAATAAACTAAATCAAGCAGATAAAATAAAATATAAATGAAAATAAGATTTATTTTTAAAAACTTGCTTCTCCTTCATTTTTGAAGAAATTAATTTGTTGAAAACTTTTCAACTATTGTCTTTCTCTCTCTTTGAGTCAACTACTCACCAAATTGTATGCACTGCAGTTCAAAAAATGTATGCAGCATTCAGCGGAAGGAACTAGGAGACTAGTCAGGATCGAGGGAAAGATGAATGGAGCAAAGGACAGAGAGATCCTTGATGAAATGGATCCTCCAGAGCGCTCAGACTGGGGGCGAAGCTTCACCTTCCAACAGGACAACAACCCTAAGCACACAGCCAAGAAAACGCAGGAGTGGCTTCGGGAGGAGTCTCTGAATATCCTTGAGTGGCCCAGTCAGAGCCCGGACTTGGAAACTCTCCAAATATAGGTGTGCCAAGCTTGTAGCCCTCTCCCCATCTTTACAACCATTGAATCTATATGTTTTGACCATGACAGTTTACAATCTAAGGTATAATTTAATTGTGTCTAGGAATTATATATCCATCCATCTCCACGATTATGTCTGTTGGGAAATGTAAATATTGGTGATCAATATCAGAGAAAGTTTTGTAATGTAAATGTAATATCTGCAAAATAATGTATAGACATCAATTGGAAAGCCTCATATTCACCCTGAGTAACAAACTGGAGGACTATCTAGCTACATCCCTGTATAGTGGGCGATTGTTGTGTGTGTGTTTTTGTGTTAATTGATTAATTCCAGTCAATAATTTAGGATTAAAAAGGCCTAGGTAGCCTAGCCACCCACATTCACATTTTCTCAGAACACAAATAAATGGTCCTATTTTAGGCTATAAATACATAGCTTAGGCTCTAAAAACATGGCCAGGTGGGATCAGAATGCATAGGCTTCTCAAGGCTACCTGTAGCTGTCGTTGTTATCAGTAGGCTACTGTAGGATCAGACTGAAGTGCAGAATAATTGGGCACGAATTGACAAATCATTTATTTGTATTTTTTGGGTGGTAGGTATGGGCTCTTTGAAACACCTATGTCAAGCAACTTGGATGCAGTGTTGCAGTAAAATCATCTCAAACAAATGTGGTGATACAGAAAGCAACTCTGAAATTGCATCAATGATGTACATTTTTTATACATGTTCCGTTCTGCATGTCGGCACTGACAAATGTTTTGGCATGACAACTGCTTCAGAGTTTTGAACGACCCTTCCCCCCCTTTTGTTCCATGCTGGCTGAAGACCTAGCTAGCCAGTAACTAGCTAACACCAGACACAGATGAAGACCTAGCTAGCCAGTAACTAGCTAACACCAGTCACAGATGAAGACCAAGCTAGCCAGTAACTAGCTAACACCAGTCACAGATGAAGACCTAGCTAGCCAGTAACTAGCTAACACCAGACACAGATGAAGACCAAGCTAGCCAGTAACTAGCTAACACCAGTCACAGATGAAGACCAAGCTAGCCAGTAACTAGCTAACACCAGTCACAGATGAAGACCAAGCTAGCCAGAAACTAGCTAACACCAGTCACAGATGAAGACCTAGCTAGCCAGTAACTAGCTAACACCAGACACAGATGAAGACCTAGCTAGCCAGTAACTAGCTAACACCAGTCACAGATGAAAGGGGAAACATATAGGTATCTTTGTTATAGATGAATAGGATGAACTTTTAATTATATTTGATGACAAATTTGGGCAACAGTAGAGAAGCTATCTAGCTATATAAAGCACGCCCCTCTGCAAACATGCCTTCTCCCATGTTGGTTACAAGGCGGTACTTATTTAAATGAGGTAAGAGAATGTATCATGTTACCATTGTTTTAAGATGGTCTTACTATGGATCATTTAGCTATTTGATTTTGAATTTTAGGACCCCTTTAGGTATATATATATATATTTATATATAAAAAAACAATTATTTGATGAAATATTGATTTAGGCCTTTACTACCAAAGCTCATAGAAACACATTGAATAACACATTCATAAATGGCAAAAAGGACAGTTAAAATACATCATAAGAAACAAGGTTTTGAAGAGTCTGTCCTGAATCTAGGAGATATAAAAAACTCAGGAAATATATACATATATTTATTCTTTTTTTTTTTTACACATATTAACCACTTTTTTTCGGGTAGGCACAAAACTACCTTTCTTTTAAACCGGTACAGGTTACCTTCAGAAGAGTCCTGTGACACTTGTGGGGGTTGTAGAGCAATAGTTAATAATAGATTTTAGGTTAAACCGTTCGGACGCTACAGAAGAAGATGCGGAAGTGCGAAACTGCCGGATGCGGTGGATTGAGACAGATATCGCTAGATTAAATTGATGGATTTTTTGTTATGTAATTTAGACTGACGCACTGTTGCGCCAATTGACTCTAGGGGGTTAATAATCCCGCCTCCTGAAGTGTTTGTCACGTTTGTCACGGGGAGGGGACCAATAACTTTATGATCAAACTTTATCAATGTAGAAGCAGCAGTCATTTTTCATACTTTGGTCATCACACTTTGATCTGTTTTCATCCAAATATCATCCAATTTCATGAAAGACATGATTTTGACTGTTCAGTCTGTTAAGAATGTATTTCAGAGGTTAACAGAGTTGTTGTTCAGAAGTTGGCTGTCTTATGTCTTTCATGAGTGGGTATTGGTTATGATAAAGCACATAATCCTCCTTAACCGATACACAAGTCAAGTGGAACGCACCCTGAGAACTCCCTGTCCCTGAGAGTTCTGTGGCTTGGTGCTAACTCTAACGTTATACAGGGTGTGTTTCTATTGGAGTAGGGGTGAAACCAGTCAAGTTCACATCTATGCCAAGAAACGCTATGTATCGGTATGTACCATAGGCATTGTCCCATGTACCATAAACTACATGGAATTGCCAAAACCGGTAACCACCACAGGCAAAGTCTGGCAAAGTGGAGGGAGAGAGCGAGAAATAGATAAGATAGAGCTGAAATAGAGCTGTGTCCGTGGTTCTCAGTGAGGCCATGCCAAGGCTACGCCCCTGGAGCGGTCGGACTGGTTCACGCGAGCAGCTCTCTCCTCCCCTCCCTCCCTCCCAGTCAGGCCCTCAACCCACGGCATGAGAAGACAGGGAGAGGAATGTGATCTAACCACACGCTCTCTCCCAGAGATATATTAGCTCACCCCCTGCACCCACACCCACACCCTCACCCGCCTCACCAACCACCCCTCCATCCACCAACCCGACCCGCTCTCTCTCCCTTGTCCTCCCCCTCCTCCAGTCCTCCTCTCCAATGATATTGCTGCCAGGCCGGAATGTTTTTCTTAGCTTCTCCTACACAGTTTCACAGAGCTCCTCTCTCAACATCCTGTACATCCTACCCACCCTGTAGCAGGAGGGAGGGAGGGAGGGAGGATAGGGGAGCACTTCTGTCACTGCATGGGGGTGAGAAAAGTTATATACCAGGCTGGAGTTATTTGAATGTATGAACATGAGTTCATGTACAGTATTTAGATACACAATGTGACAAACATGGTTTTCCCTATTACAGAACCACAGGAAACGGGGACCAGGAAGAAAGAGGAAGTCCCTCCCATAATCTTGTGATTGACAGATGAAGGTCTCTTCCCTCTCCAGACAGGGAGTATACTGTATCTATCCTATGAATAAGGTCAAACTCTTCTTTTAAACCATATTTGACTTCAATACTTTGATGATCATGCTGATCATGCTTTTTTTCCATATGGCATATGGTAATACTCTTTCCACCTGTACTCATTCACTCCGTTGTGTTTGAGAATATGCTGATGTGGGGGAGACAGGATGTGAGTCTGGGTTAATAGAGTGACAGACTCTAAAGGTTATAGTATTTGTTATCAGGCCTCAGTGTACCATCACCTTAGTGTTGTGGTTTAGAAACTAGCCTAGAAGGAAAGGTGAGCTCTACCACAGAACCTCTATCTCAACAGTTCTTCTCAGAGCTAATGCACTAATCTACTAGACATACTTTTCAGAAAAGAGGAAGGTGATTAATTTGTCCAGACAGGAGATTAAGTATCACCCTTTGAGAAGGGGTTGTTGTAACATTTTCTATTCTGCAGTTCATGTCTTCACCCTTGATATAAAATATACAGTGCATTAAGAAAGTATTCAGACCTCTTCCCTTCTTAAACATTTTGTTACGTTACAGCCTTATTTTAAAATGGATTAAAGAAAAAAATGTCTTCAACAATCTACACACAATACCACATAACACCCCATAATTAGAAACTGTTGCAAATGTATTACAAATAAAAAACAGAAATAACTTATTTACATAAGTATTATGACCCTTTGCTAACTCGAAAATGAGCCATGAGGTCGAAAGGAATTGTCCGTAGAGCTCGAGACAGGATTGTGTCGAGGCACAGATCTGGGGAAGGGTACCAAAACATGTCTGCACCATTAAAGGTCCCTAAGAACACAGTGGCCTCCATCATTATTAAATTGAAGAAGTTTAGAACCCCCAAGACTCTTCCTAGAGCTGGCCATCTGGCTAAACTGAGCAATTGGGGGAGAAGGGCCTTGGTCAGGGAGGTGACCAAGAGCCCAATGGTCTCTCTGACAGAGCTCCAGAGTTCCTCTGGGGAGATGGGAGAACCTTCCAGAAGGACAACCATCTCTGCAACCCTCCACCAATCAGGCCTTTATGGTAGAGTGACCAGACGGAAGCCACTCCTCAGTAAAAGGCACATGACAGCCCACTTGGAGTTTGACAAAAGGCACCTAAAGGACTCTCAGACCATGAGAAACAAGATTCTCTGGTTTGATAAAACTAAAATTGAACTCTTTGGCCTGAATGCCAAGCGTCACATCTTGAGGAAACCAGGCACCATCCCATGGTGAAGCATGGTGGTGGCAGCATCATGCTGTGGGGGTGTTTTTCAGCGGCAGGGACTGGGAGACTAGTCAGGATAGAGGGAAAGATGAATGGAGCAAAGTACAGAGAGATCCTTGATGAAAACCTGCTCCAGAGCGACCTCTGACTGGGGCAAAGGTTCACCTTCAAACAGGACCTCGACCCTAAGCACACAGCCAAGACAATGCAGGAGTGGCTTAGGGGAAAGTCTCTGAATGTCCTTGAGTGGCCCATTCAGAGCCCGGACTTGAACCCGATCTAACATCTCTGGAGAGACCTGAAAATAGCTGTGCAGCGACGCTCCCCATCCAACCTGACAGAGCTTGAGAGGATCTGCAGAGAAGAATGGGAGAAACCCCCAAATACAGATGTGCCAAGCTTGTAGCGTCATACCCAATAATACTCAAGCCTGTAATCACTGCCAAAGGTGCTTCAACAAAGTACTGAGTAAAGGGTCTGAATACTTATGTAAATGTGATATTTTGGTTTTGTATTTTTAATACATTTGCAAAAATATCTAAAAACCTGTTTTAGCTTTGTCATTATGGGGTATTGTGTGTAGATTGATGAGGGGAAAACAATTTAATCCATGTTAGAATAAGGTTGCAATGTAACAAAATGTGGAAAAATCAAGGGGGGCTGAATACTTTCTGAATGTTTCTGAACTGTATACAGTACCATGTAGATCCACAAAATCTTTTGTATACGGAACATGAAGAGGATATTGGGGGTCGGATCACTATAAAGTAAAAAAATATATAAAATAACCAAGTAATCTACATAGGGGCAGTCGTTCTGTCGATCATTCAGCAAGGTTTTCAACTCATCTCAGTCATAAGCAGAGAGAGAGAGAGAGAGACCCAACCAAATCATGAGAAAACAAAAAGAGAATTACTTGACACATTGTAAAGAATTAACAAAAAAACTGAGCAAACTAGAATGCTATTTGGCCCTAAACAGAGAATACCTGACCACTGTGACTGACCCAAAATTAAGGAAAGCTTTAAATATGTACAGACTCAGTGAGCATAGCCTTGCTATTGAGAAAGGCCGCCGTAGGCAGACCTGGCTCTCAAGAGAAGACAGGATTTGTGCATACTGCCCACAATTTTGATAAACTCCCATATCTACTGGGTGAAATAGATAGATAGATAGATAGATAGATAGGTACTTTATTGCTCCCCCGGGGGGGAAATTTCATAAATACCACAGTGTTCCATCACAGCAGCAAGATGTGTGACCTTTTGCCACAAAAAAAGGGCAACCAGTGAAGAACAAACACCATTGTAAAAACTGTGGGGCTGTGTGGCCATTGCCGGTACTGGGAATCTTGTTAAAGTTGAGGGTCGCATGGATTCCACTCAATATCAACAGATTCTTGGGAATAATGTTGAAGAATCAGTCACGAAGTTGAAGTTACGCTGGGGCTGGATATTTCAACAAGACAACGACTCAAAACACTGCTCAAAATCTACCCGGGCATTTATGCAGAGGAACAAGTACAATGTTCTTGAATGGCCATCCCAGTCCCCAGACCTGAATATCATTGAGAATCTGTGGGATGATTTGAAGCGGGCTGTCCATGCTCGGCAACCATCAAACCTAACTGAACTGGAGATGTTTTGTAAGGAGGAATGGTCCAAAATACCTTCATCCAGAATCCAGACACTCATTAGAGGCTATAGGAAGCGTCTAGAGGCTGTTATTTTAGCAAAAGGAGGCTCTACTAAATATTGATGTGATTTTTCTGTTGGGGTGCCCAAATTTATGCACCTGTCTAATTTCGTTTTGATGCATATTGCACATTTTCTGTTAATCCAATAAACCTCATTTCACTACTGAAATATTACTGTGTCCATCAGTTATTTGATAGATCAAAATGAAATTGCTGATCCAAACACCCAATTATTTATAAATGGAAATCATGGAAATTGTCAGGGGTGCCCACACTTTTGCATACGACTGTACATAATATGACATTTTAAATGTCTTTATTCTTTTGGAACTTCTGAGTGTAAGGTTTACTGTATATTTTTTATTGTTTACTATCTACTTCACTTGCTTTGGCAATGTTAACATATGTTTCCCATGCCAATGAAGCCCTTATATTGAATTGAATTGAAATCGAGAGAGAGAGAGAGAGCAGTCAAGGCAAGGCAACAAGTGCATCTGCGTGGATCTGGCAGGGTCTATCAAACCACCCAGGCTGAGGCGAACGCTGGTAGAAATGACTTGCCCCACTGCTTTTTATCTGCATTCAGAATCAAGCAACTTGTCAGAAAGCATAACTCTATGCCACATGAGGACAAGGCTTGTCATGTGATTCTGACTGGTGCTGGCCAGGTCATGTGACCCATTGAGATACACTATATTCTGTTCTATTTAATGTCTATATTGTGGTCGGTTCACAGAGAGGACAACATCTCTGTCTGTCTGTGAGGACCGACAGTAGGAAACCTTGTATTAAAGCTACGTAACCAAATCTCAGAACAACGCTCTGTAGGTCTGTCTGTCTGTCTGTCTATAACATCTCAGAACAATGCCCTGTAGGTCTGTCTGTCTGTCTGTCTATAACATCTCAGAACAACGCTCTGTAGGTCTGTCTGTCTGTCTGTCTATAACATCTCAGAACAACGCTCTGTAGGTCTGTCTGTCTGTCTATAACATCTCAGAACAACGCTCTGTAGGTCTGTCTGTCTGTCTATAACATCTCAGAACAACGCTCTGTAGGTCTGTCTGTCTGTCTATAACATCTCAGAACAACGCTCTGTAGGTCTGTCTGTTTGTCTATAACATCTCAGAACAACGCTCTGTAGGTCTGTCTGTCTGTCTATAACATCTCAGAACAACGCTCTGTAGGTCTGTCTGTCTGTCTATAACATCTCAGAACAACGCTCTGTAGGTCTGTCTGTCTGTCTATAACATCTCAGAACAACGCTCTGTAGGTCTGTCTGTCTGTCTATAACATCTCAGAACAACGCTCTGTAGGTCTGTCTGTCTGTCTATAACATCTCAGAACAACGCTCTGTAGGTCTGTCTGTCTGTCTGTCTATAACATCTCAGAACAACGCTCTGTAGGTCTGTCTGTCTGTCTATAACATCTCAGAACAACGCTCTGTAGGTCTGTCTGTCTGTCTATAACATCTCAGAACAACGCTCTGTAGGTCTGTCTGTCTGTCTATAACATCTCAGAACAACGCTCTGTAGGTCTGTCTGTCTGTCTGTCTATAACATCTCAGAACAACGCTCTGTAGGTCTGTCTGTCTGTCTATAACATCTCAGAACAACGCTCTGTAGGTCTGTCTGTCTGTCTATAACATCTCAGAACAACGCTCTGTAGGTCTGTCTGTCTGTCTATAACATCTCAGAACAACGCTCTGTAGGTCTGTCTGTCTGTCTATAACATCTCAGAACAACGCTCTGTAGGTCTGTCTGTCTGTCTGTCTATAACATCTCAGAACAACGCTCTGTAGGTCTGTCTGTCTGTCTGTCTATAACATCTCAGAACAACGCTCTGTAGGTCTGTCTGTCTGTCTATAACATCTCAGAACAACGCTCTGTAGGTCTGTCTGTCTGTCTATAACATCTCAGAACAACGCTCTGTAGGTCTGTCTGTCTGTCTATAACATCTCAGAACAACGCTCTGTAGGTCTGTCTGTCTGTCTATAACATCTCAGAACAACGCTCTGTAGGTCTGTCTGTCTGTCTATAACATCTCAGAACAACGCTCTGTAGGTCTGTCTGTCTGTCTATAACATCTCAGAACAACGCTCTGTAGGTCTGTCTGTCTGTCTATAACATCTCAGAACAACGCTCTGTAGGTCTGTCTGTCTGTCTGTCTATAACATCTCAGAACAACGCTCTGTAGGTCTGTCTGTCTGTCTGTCTATAACATCTCAGAACAACGCTCTGTAGGTCTGTCTGTCTGTCTATAACATCTCAGAACAACGCTCTGTAGGTCTGTCTGTCTGTCTATAACATCTCAGAACAACGCTCTGTAGGTCTGTCTGTCTGTCTGTCTATAACATCTCAGAACAACGCTCTGTAGGTCTGTCTGTCTGTCTATAACATCTCAGAACAACGCTCTGTAGGTCTGTCTGTCTGTCTGTCTATAACATCTCAGAACAACGCTCTGTAGGTCTGTCTGTCTGTCTGTCTATAACATCTCAGAACAACGCTCTGTAGGTCTGTCTGTCTGTCTATAACATCTCAGAACAACGCTCTGTAGGTCTGTCTGTCTGTCTATAACATCTCAGAACAACGCTCTGTAGGTCTGTCTGTCTGTCTGTCTGTCTATAACATCTCAGAACAACGCTCTGTAGGTCTGTCTGTCTGTCTGTCTATAACATCTCAGAACAACGCTCTGTAGGTCTGTCTGTCTGTCTGTCTATAACATCTCAGAACAACGCTCTGTAGGTCTGTCTGTCTGTCTGTCTATAACATCTCAGAACAACGCTCTGTAGGTCTGTCTGTCTGTCTGTCTATAACATCTCAGAACAACGCTCTGTAGGTCTGTCTGTCTGTCTGTCTGTCTATAACATCTCAGAACAACGCTCTGTAGGTCTGTCTGTCTGTCTGTCTATAACATCTCAGAACAACGCTCTGTAGGTCTGTCTGTCTGTCTATAACATCTCAGAACAACGCTCTGTAGGTCTGTCTGTCTGTCTATAACATCTCAGAACAACGCTCTGTAGGTCTGTCTGTCTGTCTATAACATCTCAGAACAACGCTCTGCCTGTCTGTCTGTCTGTCTGTCTGTCTGTCCATAACATCTCATTTTAAAGTTAGTCATGCACGCGTTGCGCATACATGAGGTTTTCTCTTGACATGTATTTGAGCTAGGAATAGCATACCATACAGAAGTTGCATCATATGAGTATCCCTTTAATTTCATGTGTGCTTCCATGATGAGATGCTCTGTTTACTGGTTACTATAGTCTTGTGAGATTTGTTAAAATATATTTAACCTTTATTTATACAGGCAAATCAATTAAGAACAGGTTATTAATCATTTGCAATGACAACCTGACAAGAGGCAAGTGCAGCAAGTGTTTTAATGCAGGGTTAATAATAGGACGGCAAGATCAGCGTTTCAGTAGGCCTGTAGTCTGTAGTGTTCAATCTGTCACAGCATGACTCTCACTCTGTTCTCTTATGCAATTTATGAATCACTAGTGAGGGGAATGAAAAAAAGAATTCACCCCTGCCTGTTTCACACAGTGCTAGCTAGTAAGCCCCTTCCCTTCCATGGGCGGATGGAGGATGGAGAACTGAGGTAATATCACTCAGATGTTTTTATATAGCAAGTAAAAAGCTCTTACAGCTCCCAAAATCTTTAACACACACACAGCTTACTGCCTACTCTGTGTTCAAGGCCAGCAAACTGGGGAAGTAGGGGAGGGAGAGAGAGAGTGATGGAGAGAGAGAAAGAGAGTGATGGAGAGAGAGCGAGAGAGTGAGGGAGTGAGGGCAGAGAGGAAGTGAGGGGGAGAGGGAGAGAGAGGGAGATACAGTACATAGATAAGCTTCTTCTGCAGACATACAGTTGAAGTCGGACGTTTACCTTGGCCAAATACATTTAAACTCAGTTTAATCCTAGTAAACATTCTCTGTCTTAGGTCATTTAGGATCACCACTTTATTTTAAGAATGTGAAATGTCAGAATAATAGTAGAGAGAATGATTTATTTCTGTTTTTATTTATTTCATCACATTCCCAGTGGGTCAGAAGTTTACATACATTAAATTAGTATTTGGTAGCATTTTCTTTAAATTGTTTAACTTGGGTCAAATGTTTCAGGTAGCCTTCCACAAGCTTCCCACAATAAGTTGGGTGAATTTTGGCCCATTCCTCCTGACAGAACTGGTGTAAGTGAGTCAGGTTTGTAGGCCTCCTTGCTCGCACATGCTTTTTCAGTTCTGCCCAAAAATGTTCTATAGGATTGAGGTCAGGGCTTTGTGATGGCCACTCCAATACCTTGACTTTGTTGTCCTTAAGCTATTTCACCACAACTATGGAAGTATGCTTGGGGTTATTGTCCATTTGGAAGACCCATTTGCGACCAAGCTTTAACTTCCTGACTGATGTCTTGAGATGTTGCTTCAATATATCCACATAATTTTCCTTCCTCATGATGCCATCTATTTTGTGAAGTGCACCAGACCCTCCTGCAGCAAAGCACCCCCACAACATGATGCTGCCACCCCCGCCTCTTCATTTTTCCTCCAAACATAACAATGGTCATTATGGCCAAACAGTTCTATTTTTGTTTCATCAGACCAGAGGACATGTCTCCAAAATGTACTGTACTGTTGTTGATACTTGGGAAACACATGGACACCTCCAAACTTCAACATATTACCTTGTTAAGCAATCAGCCTCCTCTCCTGGCACTCCCCAGAGGCCGTGTGTTCTCTCTTTCCCCTCAGCCAGCCAGCTGCCAGCGTGTATAGCCTAGCTGTGTTTAGCCTAGCTGGTGTATGGAGCGTTTTCCAACACAGGGCCTAATTACAGGCACACAGCAACAGATTTAGCCAGGATGCTAACCAGAACGGAGGAGGCAGATGGGAGGGTTCAGCTGGAAAGTCACGGCTGGACGAGAGCTTCACAAGAGCGGACCACAGAGAAGAGGGGGCGGCTATTTCAGGATCCGCCGCTCTCATTATTTATCATAGTTTGAGTCTCTCCGCACGGCTCACCAACCTACAACCTACAATTGAATGGGTGCAGATAGGCAGGCAGGGCAGCCTCCCTCCCTCACCGACTCAACCGGGGCTGACCCTCCCACTCAACCCCACTACCAGATCTGTGTCTCGCCCCAACCTCACCTAACACACTGGCAAATAACACTAAACCAAGATGTGAGTTTCAACATCCATAGCCTTACATTACACACCACACAACTAGCTTTGCAGAACATTACTTTATTGTCAATACAAACACAACCATAGAGGTAACCCTATAGCGTCAGTGCTCTGTTTATGAGTCAATAAATACAGTTCCAATACTGTTGATAGATAGAGAATGTTACAGTATGTCTAGCATCTAGTGTAGTGAATGGCAAGTAGAACAATGATCATCAGATGTGACAGTGACCAATTAGTTGGCAAGACAGCACAAACTGATCTGGGACCAGGCTAAATCTGTTCAGTAGAGTGAAGTGTGTGTTCAGTATGAGACAGTTTGACAGTAAAACTCAGAGGAGAGCAGAGGAGGGGAGAGGAGAAGGGAGGAGAGGAGATTGTTTATATGCACGCGGCAGCCTCTGTTTTGAAACCATTGGACTCAGTATTCCTTTCAGCAATACGTTTTAGGACTCATCATTGTATTCTTAACAAACTTGTGGGATGAACCTCTGTCTGTAAGAGGAGAGCTGCACTCTCTTATATATTTACAAAGTAGAAACGTCCTCTGTACATTACTTAATTGATTAGAGGAGAGGAGAACAGAGAGCAGAGCAGAGAGCAGAGAGCAGAGCAGAGAGCAGAGCAGATCAGAGCAGAGAGCAGAGCAGGATGCACCACTTCCACCCACCATGTCCTCTATACAGCTGCTCTCTCTGAAGCAACCTCACACTTCACTCTCATCGCTCTCTCTCTCTCTCTCTCTCTCTCTCTCTCTCTCTCTCTCTCTCTCTCTCTCTCTCTCTCTCTCCATCCCTTTTTCTCTCTCTCTCTCCATCTCTCTCTCTCTCTCTCGCTCCATCCCTCCATCTCTCTCTCATCCCCTTTTCTCTCTCTCCATAAGCTGCCCAGTGACGGGAACCTACCAGACAAGCTAGATTCCTTCTATGCTCGCTGCGAGGCAAGCAACACTGAACCATGCATGAGAGCACCAGCTGTTCCGGACGACTGTGTGATCTTGCTCTCTGTAGCTGATGTAAGACCTTTAAACATTTTAATATACACAAGGCCGTGGGGCCAGATGGATTACCAAGAAGCGTACTCAGACCATGCGCTAACCAGCTGGCAAGTGTCTGAACAGAGTTTCCAGTCTGTAATACCTACATGTTTCAAGCAGACCACCCTAGTCCCTGTGCCCAAGAACGCCAAGGTAACCTGTCTAAATGACTATCGCCCCGTAGCACTCACAACTGTAGCCATGAAATGCTTTGAAATGGCCATGGCTGGCTCACATCAACACCATCATCTCAGACACCCTGGACCCACTCCAATTCGCATACTGCCCCAACAGATACACAGATGACGCAATCCCTATTGTACTCCACACTGCCCTTTCCCACCTGGACAAAAGGAAGGCTGAACAGATTTGACATGGGCCCTCAGATCCTTGAAAAGGTGTACTGCTGCACCATTGAGAGCATCTTGACTGGCTGCATCACCACTTGGTATGGCAACTGCTTGGCATTTGACCATAAGGTGCTACAGAGGGTGGTGAGCTCCCTGCCATCCAGGACCTCTATACCAGGCGGTGTCAGAGGAAGGCACTAAAAATTGTCAAATACTCCAGCCACCCAAGTCATATACCGTTCTCTCTGCTACAGCACGGCAAGCGGTACCGAAGTCTGGAACCAACAGGATCCTGAACAGCTTCTACCCCCAAGCCATAAGACTGCTACATAGTTTGTTAAATAGTTAACCAATAGCTACCCGGACTATCTGTGTTGACCCATTTTACACTAACTCTTTTGACATCACATACGCTGCTACTTTTTATTATCTATCCTATTGCCTAGTCACTTTATACTTACCTATATGTACGTATCTACTTCAATTACCTCATACCCCTGGACATCGTTACTGGTACCCGTGTATATAGCCAAGTTATCGTTACTCATTGTATACAGTATTTATCCTTTGTGTTACAATTTTTATATTTTTCAAATTATTTGTCTCTGCATTGTTGGGAAGACCCGCAAGTAAACATTTCACTATTAGTCGACATCTTGATATATCTCTACGGCCTTCACGGCTCTCTTCATATATGCTTCCTGACTTACAGTCCTTCCATGAGTCCCTCTTTGCAGCAATCTGCAATCTCTCTGTTCTTTGGGAACTTTCAACGACTCATGACAGTCGGGTCAGTGTAGAACGTTCCATGTATTATGCACAGAGAAATATCAAAGATAGGAGCATAATTTTGAATCACAATAGTTTTGGTATAGGCTACAGCGGTGATAGATCATGTAGATAGACCAAGATAGGTTGAACATGCATCCGGCCAACCAACTAGAACCACTCCTTTTCCTCTTAACATATACCTTCTTTATCAGTACACTTCCCCTCACAGTCCTTTTCCTCAAAAATTCGTAGAAATGTCTACCTATTTGCACTGACATGGTGATTTAATCATGAGTTATGGTACATGAAAGATGATGAACAAGAACATAGAAGTGACTTTCAGGACCCGGGTCAAAACAACGTACAGGTATGTCATCAACTAAGATTATCCTGACCCAGCTTTTCATTCTTTCAGGACTTAAAAAGAAAATGTCATTCTCATTGCTAACAACCCACCTACCAATCAGAGTCAGTGAGCCATCAGGTGAAGTCAGACAGGCTTGCTTTAACCTTATTTGGGGAATGACTCTGACCTCCCCATGAGACAGACTGACAGTGACAAGTGGGTTAAGAAAAAACTAAATGAGCAAAAATGCACCAGTCTGTTCCAGCGGAAACCAATCACATGCAGAGAGATAATGATGAACATCAGGATAACCCCCTGCCTCACCTTAGAAGTGCCGCCCACTCGCCTGTAGCTCAGCACTCAGCTATGGCTGATGTCAGCATGCTAGGCAGGATGGGAAATAAGGAGTGGGAGGGGTCCTGACCTGACAACGCTTGGGGCGCTGACTGTGCTCTGTGTGTGTGTGTGTGTGTGTGTGTGTGTGTGTGTGTGTGTGTGTGTGTGTGTGTGTGTGTGTGTGTGTGTGTGTGTGTGTCTCACTCCAACACGGTCTCACTTCAGAATCCGAAGGTTAAGTTTAGGCATTCATTCCGAATGGTTAAGGTAAAAAAAACTGAGTGCACCAACTCACCCCTGGGCTTCAGGCAATCACGTGCAATACAGGAAGTATAGGTTTCGATAGCCTACATAAGACCTTAATCGGGCAATTCATAACATAACAGTTTTCAAAATGAGACTGTTACTAGAAAAATAGGTCAATGGGTTCCATTTTACTGTATCTGCAGTAGGCATGTACTGGATCCAATGTAATGAATAAATAAAGTCTTACAGTAAATGACAAATAGCTCTGTAACAGATATCTACTGCGATGTGAGACTAATCAGTCCATCTCCTAGGGCAACTACTCCTGCCCATAGGCATAACAGGGCATACTGGGACCACCCAGGGACATACTCTGCCTGCCCCTCATTCCAGCAGTACAGTCACCGACTAAACGAGTAAGGCTCAGCTCTGTTCCCTTTAGAGTTATACTGCAGAGGCAGAAGTTATTACTCACACCACTAGGCCACAATATGTGATGTGAAGGTACGTACATTTTTGAAAACGTTCTAAATTAATTCAGGTATTTTTTTATAATGTCAATCGCCTTAATACTTTCACTGCTACTATCTACTTTTACAGGATATAAGAGAAGAAAAGTATATTCTATTGTTCAACTAACTTTTCAACCTAAAAGAGGATTCACAGTTTGTTTTGAACAGAACTCTTGAGTGTCAGAATGACCAAATGACCTCAACCTCCACAGAGAGCCACCGTGTCATTATGTTAGCTGTAAGATAAATAGAAGTGAGGACGTTGGGTTAGACTTCTCACACTGCACAGCTAACCCCTCATCACAGGGGACTGGGACACATGCACAGCTAACCCCTCATCACAGGGGACTGGGACACATGCACAGCTAACCCCTCATCACAGGGGACTGGGACACATGCACAGCTAACCCCTCATCACAGGGGACTGGGACACATGCACAGCTAACCCCTCATCACAGGGGACTGGGACACATGCACAGCTAACCCCTCATCACAGGGGGCTGGGACACATGTACAGCTAACCCCTCATCACAGGGGACTGGGACACATGCACAGCTAACCCCTCATCACAGGGGACTGGGACACATGCACAGCTAACCCCTCATCACAGGGGACTGGGACACATGCACAGCTAACCCCTCATCACAGGGGACTGGGACACATGCACAGCTAACCCCTCATCACAGGGGACTGGGACACATGCACAGCTAACCCCTTATTACAGGGGACTGGGACACATGCACAGCTAACCCCTCATCACAGGGGACTGGGACACATGCACAGCTAACCCCTTATTACAGGGGACTGGGACACATGCACAGCTAACCCCTCATCACAGGGGACTGGGACACATGCACAGCTAACCCCTTATTACAGGGGACTGGGACACATGCACAGCTAACCCCTCATCACAGGGGACTGGGACACATGCACAGCTAACCCCTTATTACAGGGGACTGTGACACAAACCAGAGCTGACACAGCAACCAGATCAACAGACAGAGGCACAGACACAGAGCATGGACACGGACAGACAGATAGGCATCCACGCCCTCACACGCACACACACACACAACCCGTGGTTTGGTCAGCCAGAGGAAAAAGAGCGATGGTGTTATCTGTGAAAGACAACAGAGCTAGGGGCCCTGAGTGTCTCTTCATGACAAATGCTGAGTGAGATCAAACCAGATAGGTTACTGATGGAGGATTTTCCACTGCTAAAGCCACTGATAGCAGACTGAGGCCAGCTACCTGCGCACACTGTGGTACAAGAGATGGTCAAAATAAGATTTAAAAGGTTGAAAATGTTCACTTTCATGTAATCACTAATAACAAGAAAACAACCTGGCAAGACAATGTGTGAATTTGTTTTCAGTATAATTAATTAATTAATTAAAACATTTTTGGGAAAGTATTACCTATAAGTAACGGCAAAATTCCCTGCTAGAGTTACAGAATGTATGTCGTCTTTGTAGATAAATGATTGGCAAACAAAGAGGATTCTGGGTTGTTGTCTGTCCATAAGAGACTGAGACAGAGATGGTAGAGATCAGGAGCCAGTGTGTATGAGATGACCTCTTTAGATAGGTTTGAGAGAGAGTGTTAGTGTGTGTGTCCTGGCAGGCCAAAGTCAAGTTGTCGTTGTGTTCTAGCCTAAATAATTTATACACAAAAACAGCCATGGTGTTACTGCAAATATACATTCTAATGGACAAGAGACACACAGCTAGCACATAACGTTCTGAGAACCATATGTTTCTTAGAGCTTGGCAAAAGCGTAGTTGTCCTATGGTTATTTTGCATACAACCTTCCCACAACATTCTGGGAATTGTGCAGGATAGTTGCTTGGCTTTGGAACATTCTCAGCACATTTAAGGAACTTGACAAAACAAATAACTTATAATTTCCGTTCTAAGAACGTTAATAAAACCTCCCAGGAAAACTTTCAGGGAACCATAGCAAAATGTTTCCCAGAAAAGGGAAAATGTTCGATTCCAGCCTCAGAACGTTTAAAAACATTTCAGTTTTACCGGTGAGGAAACTTATGGCTTCATTCCTATAAACCAAAAACGTACATTCCTACAACTTCCAAGGAACTAAATGTGCTAGTGGGGCAGTGGCCATCAAAAATAATAAATAAAAACATAAAGCAGGCATGGTTTCAAAACATAAAGCAGTCATGGTGTCAAAACAAAAAGCAGGCATGGTGTCAAAATATAAAGCAGTCATGGTGTCAAAACATAAAGCAGTCATGGTGTCAAAACAAAAAGCAGTCATGGTGTCAAAACATAAAGCAGACATGGAGTCAAAACATAAAGCAGGCATGGTGTCAAAACATAAAGCAGTCATGGAGTCAAAACATAAAGCAGTCATGGTGTCAAAACATAAAGCAGTCATGGAGTCAAAACATAAAGCAGTCATGGTGTCAAAACATAAAGCAGTCATGGAGTCAAAACATAAAGCAGTCATGGTGTCAAAACATAAAGCAGTCATGGTGTCAAAACATAAAGCAGTCATTGTGTCAAAACATAAAGCAGTCATGGTGTCAAAACATAAAGCAGTCATGGAGTCAAAACATAAAGCAGTCATGGTGTCAAAACAAAAAGCAGTCATGGTGTCAAAACATAAAGCAGTCATGGAGTCAAAACATAAAGCAGGCATGGTGTCAAAACATAAAGCAGTCATGGTGTCGAAACAAAAAGCAGTCATGGTGTCAAAACATAAAGCAGTCATGGTGTCAAAACATAAAGCAGTCATGGTGTCAAAACATAAAGCAGGCATAGTGTCAAACATAAAGCAGGCATGGTGTCAAAACATAAAGCAGGCATAGTGTCAAAACATAAAGCAGGCATGGTGTCAAAACATAAAGCAGGCATGGTGTCAAAACATAAAGCAGTCATTGTGTCAAAACATAAAGCAGTCATGGTGTCAAAACATAAAGCAGGCATAGTGTCAAAACATAAAGCAGGCATGGTGTCAAAACATAAAGCAGGCATGGTGTCAAAACATAAAGCAGGCATGGTGTCAAAACATAAAGCAGTCATTGTGTCAAAACATAAAGCAGTCATGGTGTCAAAACATAAAGCAGTCATGGTGTCAAAACATAAAACAGTAATGGAGTCAAAACATAAAGCAGTCATGGTGTCAAAACATAAAGCAGGCATGGTGTCAAAACATAAAGCAGTCATGGTGTCAAAACAAAAAGCAGTAATGGTGTCAAAACATAAAGCAGGCCTGGTGTCAAAACATAAAGCAGTCATGGTGTCAAAACAAAAAGCAGTCATGGTGTCAAAACATATAGCAGTCATGGTGTCAAAACATAAAGCAGTCATGGTGTCAAAACATAAAGCAGTCATGGTGTCAAAACATAAAGCAGGCATGGTGTCAAAACACAAAGCAGTCATGGTGTCAAAACATAAAGCAGTCATGGTGTCAAAACATAAAGCAGTCATGGTGTCAAAACATAAAGCAGTCATGGTGTCAAAACATAAAGCAGTCATGGTGTCAAAACATAAAGCAGGCACAGTGTCAAAACATAAAGCAGTCATGGTGTCAAAACATAAATCAGTCATGGAGTCAAAACATAAAGCAGTCATGGTGTCAAAACATAAAGCAGTCATGGTGTCAAAACATAAAGCAGTCATGGTGTCAAAACATAAAGCAGTCATGGTGTCAAAATATAAAGCAGTCATGGTGTCAAAACATAAAGCAGTCATGGTGTCAAAACATAAAGCAGGCACAGTGTCAAAACATAAAGCAGTCATGGTGTCAAAACATAAATCAGTCATGGAGTCAAAACATAAAGCAGTCATGGTGTCAAAACATAAAGCAGTCATGGTGTCAAAACATAAAGCAGTCATGGTGTCAAAACATAAAGCAGTCATGGTGTCAAAACATAAAGCAGTCATGGTGTCAAAACATAAAGCAGTCATGATGTCAAAACATAAAGCAGTCATGGTGTCAAAACATAAAGCAGTCATGGTGTCAAAACATAAAGCAGTCATGGTGTCAAAACATAAAGCATTCATGGTGTCAAAACATAAAGCAGTCATGGTGTCAAAACATAATGCAGGCACAGTGTCAAAACATAAAGCAGTCATGGTGTCAAAACATAAATCAGTCATGGAGTCAAAACATAAAGCAGTCATGGTGTCAAAACATAAAGCAGTCATGGTGTCAAAACATAAAGCAGTCATGGTGTCTGTGAAGGTTTAACTCCATTGAATCTAAATGTCACACGCCTACTGTGACCAAGTTGCCTTTTCAAAAGATCACAGCCCAGTTTCTACATGGTATCATTCAGAACAACATAATGTAAAGTAGTAGGATGTTTGTGAAAACATCAGACATTTGGAAAAGCCTGTTGAAGTAGTTGGTTAGTGTTTCGTCTCAGCCATTGTTTCTGTGAGAGGAAGAAGTGTAATTTGTAGCCTTTAATAGAGTCAGATTTCCTTGGTTATGGGTAAAAAACACCTCAAATGTTTTATTTCACATTTGACAAAATAGGTACATTGTGTGAGAGTCAGTGATGATTGCTGTTTTATCCAGTAACTCAGTTATCCATATCAAAACAAAAATACTTTTGACCAGGACTAGAGCAATACTGTGATGGTAACCAAATCTAACTAGCCACCTCTGTATCCCACTGTGCATATCTCAGGGGGTATTCAGCATTCTCACCGTTTCTACTGTTTCAGAACATTTCCAAGAGGGGGTAGTTTAGTGAAAATGTTTCATCTTTGGAGTGTTAACCAGATATTTTAGTGGATGGCGGATGGTTACCATAGCACACGGAAATGAGATCAAGCTACGTTATCTCCATGGTGACTCACAAGCACTTCCTATTCACTTCCTCCTGGAGAAGACTTCACAGGGCCAGGCTGATAAGTCTGTGCGTGTGTGTGTGTGTGTGTGTGTGTGTGTGTGTGTGTGTGTGTGTGTGTGTGTGTGTGTGTGTGTGTGTGTGTGTGTGTGTGTGTGTGTGTGTGTGTGTGTGTGTGTGTGTGTGTGTATGTGTGCAGGGCCAGAAAGAACCCAGTCATTTCATCCCCTCATCATCCCTCGTCTTTTCCCATCAGCCCTGGGAACCAACCAACCGACCAACCAGGGCCCAGTGCTGACCTCAACATTGATCCCAGGAGACATCATGTGTCCTCTTCTCTCACTTCCTGCTCACTCACCAACCGCCACCCTCCATCCTTAAAATAGAAACAGTTGCTCATTCTAAAAATCCTGTTGTACCTATTAGCTACCTGTCGGATGACCATCCTGGTACCTATTAGCTGCCTGTCGGATGCCCATCCTGGTACCTATTAGCTACCTGTCGGATGCCAATCCTGGTACCTATTAGCTACCTGTCGGATGACCATCCTGGTACCTATTAGCTGCCTGTCGGATGCCCATCCTGGTACCTATTAGCTGCCTGTCGGATGCCCATCCTGGTACCTATTAGCTACCTGTCGGATGCCCATCCTGGTACCTATTAGCTACCTGTCGGATACCCATCCTGGTACCTATTAGCTACCTGTCAGATGCCCATCCTGCTTGGGCTGGCACAGAGAAGACTAGCATGCCAAAGTCAACTCACCTACCCACTCTCACACAATGGTACTTATTATTATTTTTTATTTTTTTTAACCTTTGTTTAACTAGGCAAGTCAGTTAAGAACAAATTCTTATTTAGAATGACGGCCTACCCCAGCCAAATCCGGACGACGCTGGGCCAATTGTGCGCCGCCTTATGGGCTTCCACTCATGGTCAGATGTGATACAGCCTGGATTCAAACCAGGGACTGTAGTGACGCCTCTTGCACTGAGATGCAGTGCCTTAGACCACTGCGCCACTTGGGAGCCAACTCTGACTCTCTCTCACACAATGACACTTGTGGTTGTAAGATTATACTGAGATTCCTGGAAATGAGAACCCAACACACATGCAGATTTATAGCTTAACTATTTCCTTCAATAAAGTAGCTAGGCTTCCTGCATAGAGTTTCAAATAACATGTTAATTTCCATCCCTCAGAAATCTGAATATTGGACTAAATTGTTTATGCATTCACTCCATATCATTTGTAGTTAGGGGCTATTTCCAATACAAACCTATAGCAGCAGATTCTGCATTGCAAATCATTGTGCAGTTAATGAAGCTTGTTGAATTGGGAAGTCTTATTACTATTCAACCCTGGCAGGCAGCAGAACACTCTGACTGGGCTCGCTCCAGGCTACACACACAGACCCTGTAAACAGCCCCTCAGCTGACGAGACAGACGCTCTGCTGGTGCTACTGCTAGTCTCTCAAAGCAGTATTAACATAGTAACACACACACACACACATACACACCTCACGCCATCTGCATACATACTGGACACTATTGTAGCCTACTTATTATCCTGTGTCCTACCTATCACCTACGTTTAATTGTTTAGCTTCCTAGAAGGCTAAACTGTTGGAAAGGGTGCATTGGAAAGGAAGCCATTTTGAAATATTGAGATCCACCAACAGTTGAAGTCGGAAGTTTACATACACCTTAGCCAAATACATTTTAGCCAAATCAGTTTTTTACAATTCCTGACATTTAATCCTAGTAAAACGTCCCTGTCTTAGGTCAGTTAGGATCACCACTTTATTTTAGGAATGTGACATTTCAGAATAATAGTAGAGAGAATGATTTATTTCAGCTTTTATTTCTTTCATCACATTCCCAGTGGGTCAGAAGTTTACATACACTAAATTAGTATTTGGTAGCATTGCCTTTAAATTGTTTAACTTGGGTCAAACGTTTCGGGTAGCCTTCCACAAGCTTCCCACAATAAGTTGGGTGAATTTTGGCCCATTCCTCCTGACAGAACTGGTGTAACTGAGTCAGGTTTGTGTAGGCCTCCTTGCTCGCACACGCTTTTTCAGTTCTGCCCACAAATGTTCTATAGGATTGAGGTCAAGGCTTTGTGATGGCCACTCCAATACCTTGACTTTGTTGTCCTTAAGCCATTTTGCCACAACTTTGGAAGTATGCTTGGGGTCATTGTCCATTTGGAAGACCCATTTGCGACCAAGCTTTAACTTCCTGACTGATGTCTTGAGATGTTGCTTCAATATATCCACATCATTTTCCTTCCTCATGATGCCATCTATTTTGTGAAGTGCACCAGTCCCTCCTGCAGCAAAGCACCCCCACAATATGATGCTGCCACCCCCGTGCTTCACGGTTGGGATGGTGTTCTTCGGCTTGCAATCCTCCCCCTTTTTCCTCCAAACCTAACGATGGTCATTATGGCCAAACAGTTCTATTTTTGTTTCATCAGACCAGAGGACATTTCTCCAAAAAGTACGATCTTTGTCCCCATGTGCAGTTGCAAACCGTAGTCTGGCTTTTTTAGGCGGTTTTGTAACGGGGGCTTCTTCCTTGCTGAGCGGCCTTTCAGGTTATGTCGATATAGGACTCGTTTTACTGTGGATATAGATACTTTTGTAAGTTTCCTCCAGCATCTTCACAAGGTCTTTTGCTGTTGTTCTGGGATTGATTTACACTTTTTGCACCAAAGTACGTTCATCTCTATGAGACAGAACCTGTCTCCTTCCTGAGTGTTATGACGTCTGCGTGGTCCCATGGTGTTTATACTTGCATACTATTGTTTGTACAGATGAACGTGGACATTTCTCCCAAGGATGAACCAGACTTGTGGAGGTCTACAATTATTTTTCGGAGGTTTTGGCTGATTTCTTTTGATTTTCCCATGATGTTGAGCAAAGAGGCACTATTTTGAAATACATCCACAGGTGAACCTCCAATTGACTTAAATGATGTCAATTAGCCTATCAGAAGCTTCTAAAGCCATGACATCATTTTCTGGAATTTTCCAAGCTGTTTAAAGTTACAGTCAACTGCATGTAAACTTCTGACCCACTGGAATTGTGATATAGTGAATTATAAGTGAAATAATCTGTCTGTAAACAATTGTTGGAAGAATTACTTGTGTCATGGACAAAGTAGATGTCCTAACCGACTTGCCAAAACTATAGTTTGTTAACATGAAATCTGGGGAGTGGTTGAAAAATGAGGTTTAATGACTTCAACCTAAGTGTATGTAAACTTCAGATTTCAACTGTATGTTGCCTACATAGTCTCTGACACAGTTTCTCCATAAAGTTCAGCACTGATACATTACAGTACAAGCTTGACTGTGTCTAGGAGAACAGACATCTGCTGAGACGGAGAGCAACAGAGGAGAGGAGACAGAGAGAGAGTGCCACAGTGCACCCATGTCACCAGTTGCCTGGCTGGAGACGCGGTGTAGGAGGTGCAAATTAAACCATGCAGGCGGTGTCTCTCACCTCCTCCTCTCCTGCCCCGCCCCCCTGGAGGGTGAGCTGAGGGAGTGGGGGGTCTAACAGATGACTGCCATCCCAGGGGCGTGGACACACATGCAGGGTGCGGACAAACATGCGCTGGTGACTCACAGGTGGAGTGGAGATGACAAGCTGGCGCCCCGCACAAACCTGCAGACACACACACACACGACACACACGACACACACACACACACACACACATGACACACACACACACACATGACACACACCTGCATATTTCAGCTGCCTCATCACAGGCTGGAGGGCTCAGAACTGGGTGTGACGGACGTACACCTCCCTCCTCTTCTTTTCATCAGACAAATGATCCTCTCACGGTATTGTTCTTCTTGTGAGATATGTTGTTGTTGGCTGTAAAACAGTTAGGGCAAAACATGTTAGTTGGAGGGTGTTGTCTGAAACAGTAGGCTCTGACGGACAACAACATACAGAGAGCATGGTGCTATCTTAGAACAGCACCCACTCCTTAATACAGAGAGCATGGTGCCATCTATAGAACAGCACCCAATCCTTAATACAGAGAGCATGGTGCTATCTATAGAACAGCACCCACTCCTTAATACAGAGATCATGGTGCTATCTATAGAACAGCACCCACTCCTTAATACAGAGAGCATGGTGCCATCTATAGAACAGCACCCACTCCTTAATACAGAGAGCATGGTGCTATCTATAGAACAGCACCCACTCCTTAATACAGAGAGCATGGTGCTATCTATAGAACAGCACCCACTCCTTAATACAGAGAGCATGGTGCTATCTATAGAACAGCACCCACTCCTTAATACAGAGAACATGGTGCTATCTATAGAACAGCACCCACTCCTTAATACTGAGAGCATGGTGCTATCTATAGAACAGCACCCACTCCTTAATACTGAGAGCATGGTGCTATCTATAGAACAGCACCCACTCCTTAATACAGAGAGCATGGTGCTATCTATAGAACAGCACCCACTCCTTAATACAGAGAGCATGGTGCTATCTATAGAACAGCACCCACTCCTTAATACAGAGAGCATGGTGCTATCTATAGAACAGCACCCACTCCTTAATACAGAGAGCATGATGCTATCTATAGAACAGCACCCACTCCTTAATACAGAGAGCATTGTGCCATCTATAGAACAGCACCCACTCCTTAATACAGAGAGCATGGTGCTATCTATAGAACAGCATCCATCCCTTAATCAAATTCAAATCAAATCAAATGTATTGGTCACATACACGTGTTTAGCAGATGTTATTGCGGATGTAGCGAAATGCTTGTGCTGCTAGCTCCGACAGAGCAGTAATATCTAACAATTACACAACATATACCCAAATACACATACATCTAAGTAAGGAATGGATTGAGAATATATACATATATGTCAGGTCGGCATTGGACTAAGATACAGTGGCATAATAAGCTTTATAGTATACAGTATACACATAAGAGATTGGTTATTAAAGTCACTAGTGTTTCATTTCCTTAAAGTGGCCGGTGAATTCTAATCTATGTCTATAGGCAGCAGTCTCTGATGTGCTAGAGATGGCTGTTTTAATAGTCAGTGGTGTAGTATAGAGTACAATACAGTATATACATATGAGATGAGTGATGCAATATGAACACACAATTAGAGTGACTAAGATACCGTAGAATAGTGAAGAGTGCAGTTTATACATAGAGATGAGTGATGCAGATACGGAAAACATTATTAAAGTGACTAGTGTTTCTATTCCTTAAAGTGGCCTGTGATTTCTAATCAGTGTCTATAGGCAGCCACCTCTGGTGTGTTAGTGATGGCTGTTTAACAGTCTGATGGCCTTGAGATAGAAGCTGTTTTTCAGTCTCTCGGTCCCAGCTTTGATGCACCTGTACTGACCTCGCCTTCTGGATGATCAGGCAGTGGCTTTTTGGCCTTCCTGTGACATTGGGTGCTGTAGGTTTCCAGGAGGGCGGGAAGTTTACCCCCAGTAATGCGTTGTTCAGACCACACCACCCTCTGGAGAGCTTTGCGGTTATGGGCGGTGCAGTTGCCGTACCAGGCGATGTTGCAGCCCGACAGGAGGCTCTCAATTGTGCATCTGTTGAAGTTTGTGAGGGTTTTGGGTGTGTGTGTCTGTGTATGTGTTCATTCTATCAAGACTCTGACTTCTATGACTCAGTGGTTGTATGTTCAGGATGGCCTGGCACAGGAACCATAATCACTATGTGGTTGTATGTTCAGGATGGCCTGGCACAGGAACCATAATCACTATGTGGTTGTATGTTCAGGATGGCCTGGCACAGGAACCATAATCACTATGTGGTTGTATGTTCAGGATGGCCTGGCACAGGAACCATAATCACTATGTGGTTGTATGTTCAGGATGGCCTGGCACAGGAACCATAATCACTATGTGGTTGTATGTTCAGGATGCATTATACATTATCATACACTGTACAGTGCATTCGGAAAGTATTCAGACCCTTGACATTTTGTTACATTACAGCCTTCTTCTAAAATGTATTAAATATTTTTTTCCCCTCATCAATCTACACACAATACCCCATAATGACAAAGCGAAAACAGGCGGACGTGTGGGGTGGAGGGTGTGGGGCGGAGGGTGAGCAGCGGAGGGTGAGGAGCGGAGGGTATGGAGTATGGAGTTTTCCAAAAGGCACCTAAAGGACTCAGACCATGAGAAACAATATTCTCTGGTCTGATGAAACCAAAATTGAACTCTTTGGCCTGAATGCCAAGCGTCACGTCTGGAGGAAACCTGGCACCATCCCTGCGGTGAAGCATGGTGGTGGCAGTATCATGCTGTGGAGATGTTTTTCAGTGGCAGGGACTGGGAGACTAGTCAGGATCGAGGGAAAGATGAACAGAGCAAAGTACAGAGAGATCCTTGAAAACCTGCTCCTGAGCTCTCAGGACCTCAGACTGGGGCGACGGTTCACCTTCCAACATTACCTCGACCCTAAGCACACAGCCAAGACAACGCAGGAGTGGCTTCGGGAGAAGTCTCTGAATGTCCTTGAGTGGCCCAGCCAGACCACGGACTTGAACCCGATCGAACATCTCTGGATAGACCTGAAAATAGCTGTGCAGCAACGCTCCCCATCCAACCTGACAGAGCTTGAGAGGATCTGCAGAGAAGAATGGGAGAAACTCCCCAAATACAGGTGTGCCAAGCTTGTAGCGTCATACCCAATAATACTCAAGCCTGTAATCACTGCCAAAGGTGCTTCAACAAAGTACTGAGTAAAGGGTCTGAATAATTATGTAAATGTGATATTTATATTTTTAATTTTTAATACATTTGTCAAAATTTCAAAAATCCTGTTTTTGCTTTGTCATTATGGGGTATTGATGAGAAGAAAAAAAACGATTTCATCAATTTTTGAATAAGGCTGTAACGTAACAAAATGTGGAAAAAGTCAAGGGGTCTGAATACTTTCCGAATGCACTGTATATATTATCAAATACAATTTAGTTACAGATATACAGATAATTGCAGTGACTAGATCTTAATAGAGTAAACCCATATATAATGTGTTATAAGGGTGAGGGTGTAAGGGCTGGGTAGTAGCCGCTAACTCCCATCAGGGGGAGTGGATGAGCCACAACCCAGTCCTCACGTCAGTGAGGGAGGTTTAATGATCCCCAATCAGAGACAGCTGTCTAGTGTTGTCTCTGATTGGGGAGAGTATTTAGCTGTCCTCCACATCCACCTGTGTGTGGATCATTGTTTGTTTCTGTTTGTCTGCATGTGGCAGAACTCAGTCAGTCACCGTGTTTTGGTTGTTTAGTTTAGTTTTCTCTCTCCTTCTTTATTTTTGAATGCTTCGTGAGTTCATCTCATTCATTAATAAAAAGGATGTCACTCCATCAGCGCTCCGTATATCGTCCCTTATATTCGCACCGTGACAGAATGATCCACCACCCTGGGACGCAGCGGGGACAAACTTTGGTAGATGTCCTCCTCGGTATGGGGAAATTAACCGAAGAGGAATTCTACCATTACCGTGCGGTGGAGGAAGGCTGGGGTCCGGAGCAGGGGCGCCATCATCAGAGGAAAGGTCGACGTGCCAGAAAGGCTAAGGACCAGCCTGGAGCCCAGAAAAACCCCCAAACTGATTTTGGGGGGGGGCTATGGGGGTGGTCGGGGATCGAGGGAGAAGAGCCCCGACCACTGCACTCGTGGGGGTTCCAGGAGGAGCCCCTACAGCCGTGGGAGCAGGAGTACAGAGAGGAGTCGGAGGAAGAAGACGACGATGTGCTTCTGTTCCCTCACTCGTGGGGGTTCCCGGAGGAACCCTCACAGGATGGGGATTGGCGGTGGAGTAGGGACCACAGGTACAGTCGTGCTCCAGTGCCAGTTCCCATTCCGGTGCCTCCAGCGCCGGTCCAGAGTCGGAGACGGAGGAGACCGACTCAGCGCACCACACCATCGGTGCGCAACAACAGCCCGGTACGGCCCGCGCCTGCGCCTCGCACCAGACCAGTGGTGCGTTCCCCCAGTCCAGTACGCCCCGTGCCTGCTCCTCGCACGGAGCCTCCAGCTACGGTCGACAGCGCAGAGCCGCCAGAGATGGTCGACAGCGCAAAGCCTCCAGCGACGATCGACAGCGCAGAGCCTCCAGCGAAGATCGACAGCGCAGAGCCTCCAGCGAAGATCGACAGCCCAGAGCCTCCAGAGGCAACCACAGCTCTGTGGTTGGAAACCATCTCTGCGTCGGTGCCCAGGGTGGGCACGACGTTCAGCCCCGCTGTGGAGCAGGAGCTCCATAGCGTGTCGGTGCCCAGTCTGGGGCCGACAGTCAGCCCAACCACACGGCTGGAAAACATCTCTGCGTCGGTACCCAGGGTGGGCACGACGTTCAGCCCCGCTGTGGAGCAGGAGCTCCATAGCGTGTCGGTGCCCAGTCTGGGGCCGACAGCCAGCCCAACTACAGGGCTGGAAACCACCTCTACGTCGGTGCCCAGGGTGGGCACGATGTTTAGCCCCGCTGTGGAGCAGGAGCTCCATAGCGTGTCGGTGCCCAGTCTGGGGCCGACAGCCAGCCCAACCACGGGGCTGGAATTTTCCTCTGCGCCGGTGCCCAGTCAGGGGTCGGAAGCCAGCCCAGTCACATGGCGGGGGAGATTAGCTGCGCTGGTGCCTAAGCTGGGCACAGCACTTAGCATCGCTGGGGAGGCAATGCACTGTAGTGTGCCAGTGCCCGGGCCGGGAACCAGTTTTTACATGTGGCTGGGAGCATCAGCGGGGTCGGGTCCCAGGCCAGGAAGGGCGGTCAGAACCACTCCAGTTCTGGAACAGTCCGCTCCACCGGTGCCCAGTCCGGATCCGGTCATCGACTCCGCCCCCATGCCGGAGCAGTCCGCTCCACCGGAACCCACTCCGGGTCCGGTCGTCAGCTCCGTTACAGTGCCGGAGCAGTCTGCTCCACCGGTGCCCAGTCCGGGTCCGATCGTCGACTCCGCCCCCAGGCCGGAGCAATCCGCTCCACCGGTGCCCAATCCGGGTCCGGTCGTCGACTTCGCCCCCATGACGGAGCAGTCCGCTCCAACAGTGTCCAGTCTGGGTCCGGTAGTCGAGTCCGCCCCCATGACGGAGCAGTCCGATCCACCGGGATCCGGGACCGGACAATACGTCGGCCCCTCTCCAGGGTCGAGGGCTCCCACACCAGGGTCCAGACAGGACTTGGTGAATCGCGGGAGTACTGAGGGGGGAACCATCGCGCCGGGATCCGGACCGGACCGGGCGTGCAACAGGGAGATAGGAAGAGAGCAGCTTTCACTGCTGGGTCACGCCCGAAGCCAGAACCGGAGCCCCCACCAGCAACCACCTCAGTACCCCGCCATTTCCCCTCCTGGTTTAGTGTATTTTTTTTGGGAGAGGGGGAGATCAAGTGCGGTCGGGAGCCCGCACCTTGAAGGGGGGGTACTGTAAGGGCTGGGTAGTGGTGAAGCCGCTAACTCCCATCAGGGGGAGTGGATGAGCCACAACCCAGTCCTCACGTCAGTGAGGGAGGTTTAATGATCCCCAATCAGAGACAGCTGTCTAGTGTTGTCTCTGATTGGGGAGAGTATTTAGCTGTCCTCCACATCCACCTGTGTGTGGATCATTGTTTGTTTCTGTTTGTCTGCATGTGGCAGAACTCAGTCAGTCACCGTGTTTTGGTTGTTTAGTTTCGTTTTCTCTCTCCTTCTTTATTTTTGAATGCTTCGTGAGTTCATCTCATTCATTAATAAAAAGGATGTCACTCCATCAGCGCTCCGTATATTGTCCCTTATATTCGCACCGTGACAGAGGGAGAGGGATTTGAGAAAGGGGTGAGGGCTCTGAGACAGGGGTGAGGGCTCTGGGACAGGGGTGAGGGCTCTGAGACAGGGGTGAGGGCTCTGAGACAGGGGTGAGGGCTCTGAGACAGGGGTGAGGGCTCTGAGACAGGGGTGAGGGAGAGACAGGGGTGAGGGTGAGACGGGGTGAGGGAGAGAGAGGGGTGAGGGTAAGACAGGGGTGGGAGTAGAGTCTCTGGTAGGTGCTCAGCCCGAAGGTGCTAAAACGACCCAACCACAACACGCTGACATCTGAGTGACTTTATTTTCATTGACATTAGTGTCTGAACCCCTGATCTGAACGAAATGGTTTTAAAACATGAGAAGCGAAAATAAAAGGAGTGTCTCCTGATGTGGTGGGTTCATCTCCAGCCAAACAACGTCCCACACAGAGCTGAGAGATGCTTGGGTTAGCATGGTAATGTTTAATTAAAAACTCTAACTTCCCCTAACATAACCCTCTTAATTTGTTCCATGGATTCAGTGTAGTTATATTCCACTTGATCATACCGAGCTTGAGGCTTGGGGTTGAAGCCCTCTCCATGTAATTACAGATGTAAAGATGTTTTCTTGAGGCATGGGGCTGAAGCCTCTCCATGTAATTACAGATGTAAAGATGTTTTCTTGAGGCTTGGGGCTGAAGCCCTCTCCATGTAATTACAGATGTAAAGATGTTTTCTTGAGGCTTGGGGCTGAAGCCCTCTCCATGTAATTACAGATGTAAAGATGTTTTCTTGAGGCTTGGGGCTGAAGCCCTCTCCATGTAAATACAGATGTAAAGATGTTTTCTTGAGGCGAGACTGGAGGGTGGAGGGCGTGGTGTGGATGGAGGGAGACTGGAGGGTGGAGGGCGTGGTGTGGATGGAGGGAGACTGGAGGGTGGAGGGCGTGGTGTGGATGGAGGGAGACTGGAGGGTGGAGGGCGTGGTGTGGATGGAGGGAGACTGGAGGGTGGAGGGCGTGGTGTGGATGGAGGGAGGGTGGAGGGCGTGGTGTGGATGGAGGGAGACTGGAGGGTGGAGGGCGTGTGGCAGAAGGTGGAGGGTGAGGAGCGGAGAGTGTGGAGCGGAGGGCGTGGAGCGGAGGGGCGGAGGGTTTTTGTGAGAGGAAGGAGTGTTTGTGTGTGTTTGTGTGTGTGTGTGTGTGTGTGTGTGCCTCTGCGGGCCTGTGTGCGTGTGTGTTTGTGTGTGTATGTGTGTCTTTGTGTGTGTGTGTGCCTCTGCGGGCCTGTGTGCATGTGTGTGGTGTGATTTTGACTCATGTTGGCACATGCCTGGGCTGTGATGGGGCTTTGTAGTCATGTTCTCTGTGTTGGCAAGCTTCAGGCCTCACGTCCCTGATATCAACCTGTAGCACAGCCACGCCTAGAGTCAACTTACCTAAACTGTGTGTGTGTGTGTGTGTGTGTGTGTGTGTGTGTGTGTGTGTGTGTGTGTGTGTGTGTGTGTGTGTGTGTGTGTGTGTGTGTGTGTGTGTGTGTGTGTGTGCATGCAGGTGTGTGTCCGGGCATGTGTGCAAATATGTATTTGCATGCACATGTACAATTACAGTTGAATGCTTGACAAGATGAGGGCATCAAATCAAAATGACAGAAATTAATTGAGTTGTTCTGGGTTTGGGGGCTTTTCAATAGAAGTAAGGCAGAGCTAGTGGCCAGTCTGGCCAGAAGACAGCAGTTGACTTGGGGCAGTGTCCCTCCCTCCCTCCCTCCATCCCTCCCTGTCCCTCCCTCCATCCCTCCCTCCCTCCCTCCCAAGAATCCTGTTTGGGTAAGGAACTCTGCCGGCGGGGCAGTGCAAAGCTGTGTCCCAAATATCACCCTATTTCCTATATAGTGCACTACTATTGAACAGTGACCTGCCACGGGTCCTGCTATGTAATTACAGGCACACATGTACAATGTTTTATACACTGCACTCACTGTATACACAGTGCACCATGGACAAACAAACAATAACGCTTCTTATACAGATATACTGTACTAACACAAATACATATATACACTGTAACCATAAACCATTACTGTAACCATAAACCATTACTGTAACCATAAACCATTACTGTAACACCTACTGTAAAGGTGCCATCTTCCTATAGTTAATGTCTAACTCTACAGTATATAACTCTACAGTCTATCTCTCTACACTCTATCTCTCTACAGTCTATATCTCTACAGTATATAACTCTACAGTCTATTTCTCTACAGTATATAACTCTACAGTCTATCTCTACAGTATATAACTCTACAGTCTATCTCTCTACAGTATATAACTCTACAGTCTATCTCTCTACAGTATATAACTCTACAGTCTATATCTCTACAGTATATAACTCTAGTGTCTATCTCTCTACAGTATATAACTCTAGTGTCTATCTCTCTACAGTATATAACTCTACAGTTTATAACTCTATTGTCTATCTCTCTACAGTATATAACTTTACAGTTTATAACTCTATTGTATAACTCTACTGTCTATCTCTCTACAGTATACAACTCTACAGTCTATCTCTCTACAGTCTAACTCTACAGCATACAACTCTACAGTCTATATCTCTACAGTATATCTCTCTACAGTCTATCTCTACAGTATATAACTCTACAGTCTATCTCTCTACAGTATATAACTCTACAGTTTATAACTCTATTGTCTATCTCTCTACAGTTTATAACTCTATTGTATATCTCTCTACAGTATATAACTCTACTGTCTATCTCTCTACAGTCTATCTCTCTACAGTGTATAACTCTAAAGTCTATCTCTACAGTATACAACTCTACAGTCTATTTCTCTACAGTATATCTCTCTACAGTCTATCTCTACAGTATATAACTCTACAGTCTATCTCTCTACAGTCTATATCTCTACAGTATATAACTATACAGTCTATCTCTACAGTATACAACTCTACAGTCTATCTCTCTACAGTCTAACTCTACAGTATACAACTCTACAGTATATAACTCTACTGTCTATCTCTCTACAGTATATAACTCTACACTCTATCTCTCTACAGTCTATATCTCTACAGTATATAACTCTAGTGTCTATCTCTCTACAGTATATAACTCTACAGTCTATATCTCTACAGTATATCTCTCTACAGTCTATCTCTACAGTATACAACTCTACAGTATATAACTCTACTGTCTATCTCTCTACAGTATATAACTCTACACTCTATCTCTCTACAGTCTATATCTCTACAGTATATAACTCTAGTGTCTATCTCTCTACAGTATATAACTCTACAGTCTATATCTCTACAGTATATCTCTCTACAGTCTATCTCTACAGTATACAACTCTACAGTCTATCTCTCTACAGTCTATATCTCTACAGTATATAACTCTACAGTCTAACTCTACAGTATACAACTCTACAGTATATAACTCTACTGTCTATCTCTCTACAGTATATAACTCTACAGTCTATCTAAATACACTGTAACCATAAACCATTACTGTAACCATAAACCATTACTGTAACCATAAACCATTACTGTAACATTTAAAATATTCTAATCATTATCCTACTGTAAAGGTGCCATCTTCCTGTAGTTAATGTCTAACTCTACAGTATATAACTCTACAGTCTATCTCTCTACACTCTATCTCTCTACAGTCTATATCTCTACAGTTTATAACTCTACAGTCTATCTCTCTACAGTATATAACTCTACAGTCTATCTCTACAGTATATAACTCTACAGTCTATCTCTCTACAGTATATAACTCTACAGTCTATCTCTACAGTATATAATGCTACAGTCTATCTCTCTACAGTATATAACTCTACAGTCTATCTCTACAGTATATAATGCTACAGTCTATCTCTCTACAGTATATAACTCTACAGTCTATCTCTCTACAGTCTATAACTCTACAGTCTATCTCTCTAAAGTATATAACTCTACAGTCTATATCTCTACAGTATATAACTCTACAGTCTATCTCTCTAAAGTATATAAGGCTACAGTCTATCTCTCTACAGTATAAATATGATTCCCATTCTTCCCTTGTCCTCAGCTGAGCCCGACTCAGTCCCATTTGTCACTCTCAAACCTGCAATTGTATCCAGGGCCAAATCTAGGATGTGGAATGGGGTGGGTTGCGTGTGTGTCACACAACAAAGCTTCACACAAGGGTGTTGCCTGCTTTTTAACAACCTAACCGCCAGGCCCAGTCTGCATGGAAACGGAGCGATTGTCAGCAGTCAGTCCAGCAGCTCTCATCCCCAACCTCTACTTGAGACCAGATCACACCTCCCTCCTCTCTCTCTCTCTCTCTCTCTCTCTCCCCCCTCTCTCTCTCTCTCTCTCTCCCCCACCCCTCCCCTCACTCTCTCTCCCCCCTCTCTCTCTCGCTCGTCCTCCTCCCCCTGCTCTCTCCCTTCTCGCCCCACAACCCCATAGCCCAGAATGAGCCAGATCAGCCACCTAAGACTCAGAACTCACCACCATTCCCGCTCTGCAGGCGGGCCGGCAGAGAGCAGGGAGAGAGAAGGAGGTAAGAGGAGGGCACCACCTCTGGCCCCCAGTCAACTGACAGGTTATTTGATTCTGAATGCAGATAAAAAGCATTGGGGCAAGTAATTTCTGCCAGAGCTCGCCTCGGTCCGGGTGGTTTGATAGACCCTGCCAGATTCATGCAGACGCACTTGTTGCCTTGCCATGACTGCTCTCTCTCTCTCTCCTCCTCCTCCCCCTGCTCTCTCCCTCCTCGCCCCACAACCCCATAGCCCAGAATGAGCCATGTCAGCCGCCTAACACTCAGAACTCGGGCCGGCAGAGAGCAGAGAGCAGGGAGAGAGGGAGCAGGGAGAGAGGGAGAGAGAGGAGGAGGGAGGAGGAGGGAGGAGGAGGGCACCGGCCTCCACCCCTGGCCCCCAGTCAACCTCCACGTCTGGTCTGGTCTAGCCTGGCCTCCTACTTCTTCTCCATGTTGGCATCTTACTGGACCTGGGTCTCAGAGAACAGGAGAGGACTCGTGAATTCTACTCACGTATGCAGTTCTATGTGCATATGACCTCATCTGACCTACTGTATGTGATGTAATGTACAGTATGTACAGTGTTTGGCCTTGCCTAACCTGTTCTGATACAGTACCACTGTGCGTCTGGAAAAGACCCATGCCGTTTTTCAGACTACACTTCCATCTGTCATGCCCTGACCACAAATAAAGTACTGTACTTCACTTCACAATTGTGTGTATTGGTTTTATTGTTGCCATTATTTTGCATTGGTGTCTGTTTAAAAGTGATTTCTTGTATTTCATGGGGGTTATATTGTGTTCTCCTTGTCCTCTATGTAATCCATAATACAGATGTGACAGTAACAGACAATACGTGTATTTTGTTTTAATAAGGTACATGTAGTCCTAGACCTGCTGTGATGAAGTGTCCAGACATTGTACTGTATGTGACAAATAGCCTGTAAACGTAGCATATCCTGCTAGATGCTGTACATAGAGAGAAGGGTTTCTGCTGAGAATGGGTAGAAACAAGCTTTGGTGATGAAATTTCACGTGCTTATGTTATAAAATATATTTTATCAAGACAAATATGATTACTCATGTTCTGAATCATTCAGTGGGGTCTTTCTCTAACATATTTTTAACATTATATCAAAAAGGTCAGATTTCGTAACCTAATACATCCAATAATAAGGTTTCCCGTAACAACTTTTGAGGATTTTACAAAACATTTGAAACCTTACCTTTTACATAAATAACCTCTTGAATGCTTAGCAGGACAGGAAAATCGTCCAATTCACGCACTTATCAAGAGAACATCCCTGGTCATCCCTACTGCCTCTGAACTGACGGACTCACTAAACACACATGCTTCATTTGTAAATTACGTCTGAGTGTTGGAGTGTGCCCCTGACTATCCGTAAATAAAAATTAAATAAAAATGTATGCTGTCTGGTATGCTTAATATAAGGAATTTGAAATGATTTATCCTTTTACTTTTGATACTTAAGTATATTTAAAACCAAATACTTTTTTTTACTTTTACTCAAGTTGTATATTACTGTGTGATTTTCACTTGAGTCATTTTCTATTAAGGTATCTTTACTTGGGTACTTTTTGCCACCTGTAAGGTTTATGTTCAGAGAGGTCTCAGGTTTGGTGTCCAGACACCTCTTTGGAAATCTCTATGTTCAGTTTGGGATTGGTCCCAATTAGAGGCAGCTGCGCCGCATTGCCTCTAATTGGGGAGCCTATTTAAGTAGTAGTTATTCCCACCTGTGTTTGTGGGTTGTTGTGTGTGTTCCTTTTTGTTCGCGCCGGTTCATGGTCGCTGTCTCGCCTTTTGTTATGTTTGAGTTTGCTATAATAAAATGAATGTTTTTGCTATAATAAAAGGAATGTTTTTGCAACACAGCCCTGCGCTTCGGGTCCTGTCTCATAGCGACCGTGACACCACCACTGTGTTTTTGTGAGAAAAGCGTACACTAAAATATTAAAATAATACATGTCAATACCCATCTTACCTCTATATTGTTTTATGTCCTGCGGATTCGAAAAGAAAGATGATGAGTTCAACGGGAAAGTGAGCCTGTCAGGTAGCCAGTTGCCTTCTTACACAGAATCCAGCCTAATTGACGCTGCGCAATTTTCCAGATTTTTGACCACGGGAGATGACAAGTGTCTGGATTAGGACCTGCGCAGCTTTCTGTATGAGGTAGGCTTGTACTCTACGGATGTTGTAGAGCATGAACCTGCAGGAGCGGGTCACTGCTTTGATATTTGTATGTTGTTACATCTAACCTACTTCATATGTTGTTACATCTAACCTACTTCATATGGTGCTACAGCTAACCTACTTCACATGGTGCTACAGCTAACCTACTTCACATGGTGCTATAGCTAACCTACTTCATATGGTGCTACAGCTAACCTACTTCATATGGTGCTACAGCTAACCTACTTCATATGGTGCTACAGCTAACCTACTTCATATGGTGCTATAGCTAACCTACTTCATATGGTGCTACAGCTAACCTACTTCATATGTTGTTACATCTAACCTACTTCATATGGTGCTACAGCTAACCTACTTCATATGGTGCTACAGCTAACCTACTTCATATGGTGCTATAGCTAACCTACTTCATAAGGTGCTTTGTTTTACAAAGCAGATACAGGTATGAATCCAGATCTTATAAGTAATGCTAAGGAGCTCATCCTTCTCTAGCCAGCCAGAAAGAAGTTCAGTTTATAGAACAACCCTTCAATGTCAAACTATCTCCCTCCCTCGCTCCCCACCTCATTCCTCTCTTCTCTTCTCCCCAGTACCTGACACTCTGTCCATTCCTACCCCCAGCACCTGACACTCTGTCCATTCCTACCCCAGCACCTGACACTGTCCATTCCTACCCCCAGCACCTGACACTCTGTCCATTCCTACCCCAGTACCTGACACTCTGTCCATTCCTACCCCAGTACCTGACACTGTCCATTCCTACCCCAGTACCTGACACTCTGTCCATTCCTACCCCAGTACCTGACACCCTGCCTCCCTCCCTCCCTCCCTCTCTCTCTCTACTTTCTGACACCCTAGATGCATCCTGATTTCCACCCTTCTCCCAAAGTGTGCACTTGTACACTTTCTTGCATCAATTTAACAATGGTGCAAAGTCCCTCCAGCCAATCCTTAACCCAAACCTATGCTTTAAAATCCAGAACGGGGAGTGTGTGAGAGCATACTTGGGGAGTAGGGTGGAGAATTGGGACGTAGCCCCTCTCTGTCCCTCCTGAACTTCCTTCTGCAGACCATCTGCCCCCTTACCACCTCTCCCACTCCCGTCCAGCTCACCCACCTACTCAACGGGTGCTCACACACACCCAGGCGCACACACACTGCTCTGAACTGTCAATGCGCTCCACAGGGGTCCTACTGCAGTACTACCACACACCACTAGGGGAGTCCACACTCAGTGTCCCTGTCTCAGTCTGCACCTGGAACAGAACACTGAGGAGAAAGTGAAGTGACATTTGAAACACCGTACATCTACCATGTAAATTACCATTCACAATATACAGTATATAAAGTAATATATATATATATATATATATATATATATATATATATATATATCTGTAAATAGCCCACACTACTACCTCATCCCCATATTTATTTTTTTGTTTATTTTCACTAATCTTGCACTCCAGTATCTCTATTTGCACATCATAATTTGCACACTTTTCATTCCTGTGTTAATAATGATAATTCTGTAATTTATGTCACCACTATAGTCTATTTATTGTTCTACCTCTTAACCTTACTGCATTTTTTTGCACTACATTTTGCACTCTGTATATAGATTTTTCTATTGTGTTTTTGACTGTTTGTTTAATGTGTAACTCTGTGTTGTTATTTGTCACACTGCTTTGCTTTGTCTTGGCCAGGTCGCAGTTGCAAATGAGAACTTGTTCTCAACTGACCTACCTGGTTAAATAAAGGTGAAAAAAAAAAAATATATATATATATATATATATATATATATATAAGTATTTAAGATAATTACTTGATTGAATTAGATTTCACACCTGGCTGTAATTTAACGACAATACAATATAGCTGTAAATTAGTTTGTTACACTGCAATATCTATGAGCCATGTGACGATAAGGTAGTCTTTGAGCCACTGTTAAAGGTTTATCTGTGTGTGGCCTCACCACAGAGAAATGTCACCACACTGTAGCAGCATTTAAGTGGCATGATTGGTGTATTGCCCCACCTGCTGGTAGGAAAGATATAGTGACACGATTGGTGTATTGCCCCCCCTGCTGGTAGGAAAGATATAGTGACACGATTGGTGTATTGCCCCCCCTGCTGGTAGGAAAGATATAGTGACACGATTGGTGTATTGCCCCCCCCTGCTGGTAGGTAATATTCCTCTTACACCTGACATTGGACACTACTTGCTAGGTGTGTGTGTGTGTGTGTGTGCGCGTGAATTTGACAGAATTACTTTTTGTGACAACACTATGATGAAAGGGGGCAATGTCATAATGATGTTAGCATGCCTATGTCTACATATCAGTTACTACTCTATAAAAAGCAAACATAATGACAGCTTGGTAAAGTGAACGTTGGTTATATCGCACCATTACACATCAGGGCCGCAGGGTGGAAGGTTGGGCTGTACTGTTTAATTCCATGTTTATATATAGAGGGAGGGAGGCCTGGGCTGCTGCTGCCCTGCTGGCCGCAGGCACACGGAAATATCATAATGTGCAAGGCCCACTCATAACCCTCCTTTTACTCTGCTAATTGATGCCTTTTGTAGAGAATCGAGAACCTAATTGGCAACTCCTTAGTTACGTACAGCTTGGGCAACATCACCAAATTATAGTAACTCTTCATCCAATGTTTGTATATTAACTTTTATTGACCAGCTCTGGGATAATAAAGATGATCTATTCACTACTGCCATAACACAGAAGGGTATGACTACTAGCCCTCCTCCTGCTAAATGATGCCTGAGTACCATCCACTCGTCTGGTAGCTCCTTAATTCTGTACAGCTAGGGAGACATCGCAATAGCGCTACTCTACAACTCCTTTACTCTAAAGGTGAATTAAAGCCTTGTGTACGTAGTCATAGCACCTTGGGCGGAGTCAGGTTTTTTCAAGTATACTGGCTAGTGGCTACATACAGTACCGATAGTAACTCCTCATCCGATACTATTTTATTGACTGCCAGATGTAAAGCAAAGTGAGGGTAGGAGGCAGGGAGGGAGGGTAGGAGGCAGGGAGGGTGGGTAGGAGGCAGGGTGGGTGGGAGAGGACAGAGGACTGTGGGCGCTGCATGCAGCCTGCTGGAGGAGGGTGGGTGGCTATTGGTGGGCGCTGCATGCAGCCTGCTGGAGGAAGGTGGGAGGAAGGGAGGATACTGGTGCGTCAAGATGGTTTTGATCATATGGATTGGGAAATGTTCCCGGGTGGCCTCTGAGAATACTATCGAAGTATACACTGACTTCGTGATTGGGTTATTTCCGATTAGAACTTATCACCAACGTAAGGCAATTAAGAAGGCAAAACAACAGCACATGGACAAAATGGAGGCTCAATTCAACGGCTCAGACACAAGACGTATGTGGCAGTGACTCAAGACAAATATGGATTATGAAGGGAAAGCCAGCCACGTCGCAGACACCGACGCCTCGCTAACAGATCAGCTAAACGCCTCTTTCGCCCGCTTCAAGGAAAACAACATCAAGCTGCCAAGACGTCCACCATTGTTCAAGCAAGGTAACTGAACTAAATGGCTATCGCCCCGTAGTACTCACTTCTGTCTTTATGTAACCATACCAAACATAACATATCATACTAACTTGAGTATCCAGGATTTAATTTACTATGTTACGTCTTGTCTATGACACCAGGCTGACATTACAGCTGCCTGGTAGAATGTAATTCATTCCACAATTTATTGCACAAGTTGTATTTCATCCAGTCCCCACAAGGGGTCACTTGTGGATTTACTGTAAAAAGACAATATTACAGTACATTACATAAACTGACTTTACCTTGGACAAATAGATGGGGTTCGTTTTGAGTGGTAAGGCGAAAGCATCCAACTGTCGACGAAAGTCGAGGAGTGAAGTCGGGGAGGTGCATCTGTGACAGAAGAAAGTCAGACTGTAACCATTTTTCCATCCACAGTTTTTATGCGAGTAAAGTCCGTGCTTGTGCTTTTTACCCCTTTTTCTCCCCAATTTCCAGATATCCAATTGGTAGTTTACAGTCTTGTCCCAACGCTGCAACTCACCTACGGACTCCGCACTGCTTCTTGATACACAATTGTATAAATGCAGACAGATCATTAGTTCGTTTGACATGGTGGGATCTTTTTGTGTCGGCAAAATGTATATATGCAATAAATTACGGTGGAACCATCTTTATGCTCAAATATTGATATAATAGTCCTGACAATCATTAGTATCACGCGATGACATGGTGTGTGGCTCCTCCCACTACGATTTGGGAAACCGTGTAGTTTAAATTAGGCTACAGATTAAATAAATGATGATGAACTTCACAGGGTGGTGAAAGTGCATGGTATGAGCTTGATGCTCCTTTCCAATAAGTGTACATGTTCCGGGTCTTCCAGTACATGTTCCGGGTCTTCCAGTACATGTCCCGGGTCTTCCAGTACATGTTCCGGGTCTTCCAGTACATGTCCCGAGCCACTGCCTGTTCATCCAGAAGGCGAGGTCAGTACAGGTGCATCAAAGCTGGGACCGAGAGACTGAAAAACAGCTTCTATCTCAAGGCCATCAGACTGCTAAACAGCCATCACTAGCACACCAGAGGTGGCTGCCTATAGACACTGATTAGAAATCACAGGCCACTTTAAGGAATAGAAACACTAGTCACTTTAATAATGTTTTCCGTATCTGCATCACTCATCTCTATGTATAAACTGCACTCCACACTATTCTACGGTATCTTAGTCACTCTAATTGTGTGTTCATATTGCATCACCCATCTCATATGTATATACTGTATTGTACTCTATACTACACCACTGACTGCTAAACAGCCATCTCTAGCACATCAGAGACTGCTGCCTATAGACATAGATTAGAAATCACCGGACACTTTAAGGAAATGAAGCACAGGTGAGAGTGTTGACGAGGACAAGGCTGGAGATCACTCTGTCATGCTGATTGAGTCAGAATAACAGACTGGAAGCTTTAAAAGGAGGGTGGTGCTTGAAATCATTGTTCTTCCTCTGTCAACCATGGTTACCTGCAATGAAACACATACCGTCATCATTGCTTTGCACAAAAAGGGCTTCACAGGCAAGGATATTGCTGCTGGTAAGATTGCACCTAAATCAACCATTTACCGGATCATCAAGGTTCAATTGTTGTGAAGAAGGCGTCAGGGCGCCCAAGAAAGTCCAGCAAGCGCCAGGAACATCTCCTAAAGTTGATTCTGCTGCGGGATCGGGGCACCACCAGTGCAGAACTTGCTCAGGAATGGCAGCAGGCAGGTGTGAGGATGGCCTGGTGTCAAGAAGGGCAGCAAAGAAGCCACTTCTCTCCAGGAAAAACAGACTGATATTCTGCAAAAGGTACAGGGATTGGACTGCTGAGGACTGGGGTAGAGTAATTTTCTCTGATGAATCCCCTTTCTGATTGTTTGGGCCATCCGGAAAACACCTTGTCCGGAGAAGACAAGGTGAGCGCTACCATCAGTCCTGTGTCATGCCAACAGTAAAGCATCCTAAGACCATTCATGTGTGGGGTTGCTTCTCAGCCAAGGGAGTGGCTCACAATGTTGCCTCACAATGTTGTGAGGGATGTTGCCTAAGAACACAGCCATGAATAGAGAATGGTACCAACACATCCTCCGAGAGCAACTTCGCTTAACTTAAGCGAAAAAGTAAAATATTGTGTTGACTACATTTTACCTTTATTTAACTAGGCAAGTCAGTTAAGAAAAAAATCTTATTTACAATGACGGCCAAACCATCCCAGCACTATGATGTAGTGCCTTAGACTGCTGCGCCACTCGCCACTCGGGAGCCCATCACACACACTCCCCTCGGGGATCAATAAAGTACCTACCTACCTACCTACCTACCTACCTACCTACTGTTAGTCACATGTCTGTGGAACTTGTTCAGTTCATGTCTCAGTTTTTGAATCTTGTTATGTTCATACAAATATTTACACGTGTTAAGTTACATGTTAAGTTAGAAGTTACATGTTACATGTTAAGTTAGAAAAATAAATACAATTGACAGTGAGAGGACGTTTCTTCATGACTGCCATTAACAAATATTATGAAACTAATTTCCATGACTTTTCATGACCTTACAAAACCTAATTTGACAATTTGGAGGAGTGCTTCATGCGCATTCAGGTTGGTGTATTTTCAAGCTGACAGCCTACTGTCACTCACGGATTCGCAGACTAGTGGCAAATAAAATTGAATAAAGCGGGATCAGGAATTTAACGCCCACTCTTAATTGCTATTCAATGCAGATTCCGCCTTCATTGCTACTTTGTTTTATAGAGGAGTCAGTAAGCTATTCCCCCCAAAATTAGAAGTGCCAGTACAGAGTACTGCCTTTGTGCACAAAACATCCATTGAATTATTAACATTTTATATTCATTCAATGTCTGCCACGTTTTTGGATGAGGCGATGACGTCATCGTGTGATTTAGTCTATATAAACCAGATGCTACCCGGCTATAGGAAGTCCATGAATCGGTTTATGGGAATGGGACTACCTTGAAAACAACGGTCGGACATCTTTGACGGAGTCTCCAGTTCTCATTATACCTTAGTGTTAGGCTCAAATCGGTATTAATAAAACCCCACAACAAACTTTGAAATGTTGGGGGACCATATACGAACGCGCCAATTATCTGAGTCTGCATGCACATTAACCATCAATGCGGCATACAGGGACAATAGAGAACCTCTATCAATTGAAATTGACTTCAGAAATAAGAATAACTGAAAATGTCTCCCATTAATGAATTGGCCCTCCTCAAATGTTTGTACAAGTCTGTATTATTCCAAACAAATACAATTACAACTCGTTACACTGCGATTGCATGGAATCTCACTGGCATACAGAACTACAGCTCCCAGAATCCACGTACCGGACTAAACGTCACATTCCTGCATTCCCACCGCTTGTGTGTGGGGAAGAGTAATCTTTTCTTTCCGAACACATTTCTCTCCCGAGAAATACACCAATGACACGGCGGGTTTAATATCAGGAGGTGCTCCCGGATTCCCCAGCTGTCCGAATCCAAGATTTGAGTGAGGATACATTGTCTCCTGTCTTGTAGACCGTTTTGAAATAATGTTTGCCGGTTGAGTGTTAAGCTACAGTAGGGTAGTTAGCTAGCTAGCTACGGTGTGTAGCTAACCAGATCCAATGCGCTGTATTTGGTGTAAATTGTAGCTGCGCCCTGTGGCTAGATGATGATGATGATGATGATGGAGTGCATCTTAACTGATTGTGGCTTGCCATAAAACCGTAACTATAGGTATTACAGCTAGCGTGTGGCTTTGCGTTTGAGGATGACTTGAACTAAAATACATTCGCATTAGTTGATTATCAAAACGTCCTATGCAGACTTCCTAGCCAGGCAAACCTGTTGACATTTTATTAGCTAGCCTGCCAGTTAAAATTGTATGACTAGGCAGCTAGTTCGTTAGCTAGCTAACTAGATACCTAACTACTATATAACTGCATTTCTATTATTATTATTATTATTTTTAAAGGGCTATCTATCTACATACCTAAGTTGTTAAATTAATCAGCATCGGTTGTATCACCTTTGTTGGATGCAGACCCAGGCAGCCAGCCAGCCAGGCAGCCAGGCTAGGTAGAGAGTCAGGCAGCGTAGGGCGTGGAAGCGGACAGATGTGGTTCATTCAACATATTTCCTGGCAGGAAATATGTTGGTTTGGTATTATTAGCGTATTTGTGTTACTCTCAAACATTAAAGATAAACCCAGCTGAGACAGTTAGCAGTATAGCTAGATGCTATATATATATATATATTTTGTTACCAGCTAGCCCTGGCCTATACAGTGCCAGAATAGCCAGTCAGGTGAGTGCAATCCCGGCCTAACACACTATCTAGCTAGGCTAACGTTAGCTAGCTATGCTAGCTGGGTTTTTGATCGGAACACATTTACTTGGTAATTCAGCTAGTTAGCTACCTAGTAACACATAAAAGGGAAACTGGTTGTACAAATATTTGACCTAACTAGCTAGCTAGTAGGTTAGCTAACTACTTACTAATTGCATGGTTTGTTGTTGGTTACATCATGAAGGCGTTGCTTCATTTAAGTTACAGAAGGTCCTCCAGGATATTCACTAGCCTAGATTCCTTAGATTCCTAAAGAGATTATGTCGGAACAACACCAATCAAATGTACTGGAAATGAATGTCTGCATTATTGCAGAGTTTAAACAGGAGCAATCCTATACAAGTTTAGTTGGCAATGTTCTGAGGTTGAAGGCTTATTGTAACAAACAGGTTTTTCCTTATTTACAGTGCCTTTTTCCACATTATGTTACGTTACGGCCTTATTCTAAAATTGAGTAAATCTTTTTTTCCCCCTCAGCAATCTACACACAATTCCCCATAGTGACAAAGTGAAAACAGGTTTTTAGAAATTTTAGCAAATTTCAAGAACCAGATGGTCACTAACAGAGCTCTAGAGTTTGTCTGTGTAGATGGGAGAACCTTCCAGAAGGACAACCATCACTGCAGCACTCCACCAATCAGGCCTTTATGGTAGAGTGACCAGACAGAAGTCACTCCTCAGTAAAAGGCACATGACAGCCCACTTGGAGTTTGCCAAAGGGTACCTGAAGAATCTCAGACCGTGAGAAACAAGGTTCTCTGGTCTGATGAAACCAAAATTGAACTCTTTGGCCTGAATGCTAAGTGTCATCTCGAGGAAACCTGGAACCATCCCTACGGTGAAGCATGGTGGTGGTAGCATCACGCTACCACCACCATGCAAAGTACAGAGAGCTCCTTGATGAAAACCTGCTCCGGCGCGCTCAGGACCTCAGACTGGGGCGATGGTTCACCTTCCAACAGGACAACGACACTAAGCACACAGCCAAGACAACGCAGGGATGGCTTCGTAGCTTGAGAGGATCTGCAGAGAAGAATGTGAGAAACTCCCCAAATACAGGTGTGCCAAGCTTGTAGCGTCATAGCCAAGATGACTCAAGGCTGTAATCGCTGCCAAAGGTGCTTCAACAAAGTACAGAGTAAAGGGTCTGAATACTTATGTAAATGTGATATTTAAGTTTTTTATTTTCAATATATTTGCAAAAAATTCTGAACAGTTTTTGCTTTGTCATTATGGGGTATTGTGTGTAGATTGAGGATTAAAACAAATCAATTTCAGAATAAGGCTGTAACAAAATGTGGAAAAAGTCAATGGGTCTGAATACTTTCCGAATGCACCGTAAGCTTTTGTCTCAGACAAATTGTGTCTTTATGGGTGGGGTATGTGCCCACCCCACTGACTGATAATGGCTTGTTCCATGCTTACACACGATTGGATTTATTTTAAAATATTATTGCTGGTACTAACAAGCTCATGGATCTATAGCACCAAACAGTGGTATTTGAAGACGCCTGCTGCCGGTATGCTGTGTCTGTTGTGTAAGTGGTACGTCGGGTTTAACCAGTGTCCTCTGACTTTTTGCTCTTATGGAAAAACAAAATGATCAAAGGGAGAGATTACAATAGTTATTATCTGCATGATGTCGAGACAGACACCACCTAGTTTCTGCCATATTGCTTTCATATATCCAGTCCTATCAGATCTGTGAAGGGTAGTGAACGAGAGCAGAGGGGAGGGAACATCTTCCTGGAATGAAACACAGCCCCGTAGAGATCACATCATGTATTATTCTATATGTAATGGGATTCATGTTAATGTATGCACAGCCCGCCTGGACCTCAGGGTCTGGGCAGTATTGTGTTTCAACTTAGGCTGCAGTGTTTTGTGTCAGGTCAGCCGGGGCAAAAGCCAGCCAGTTATCTAACCTAAGTGCTCTCTGCGTTGATTTCTGTTACCTACTAATGCAGTTCTGGGGTCACAGCCTATGTCACTACAGTGACAAGACCTGAGATGATGATCTAACTCTGAACTTTGTTCTGGCTGGACTACCCATGAAGTGCCCCCTCATGTGCATTTGACCAGTAAGCCCATGGTCTCATGGGTCTTCTCAAGTACCTGCTGTTGATAGGCCAAGTACCCCCAGTGATCCCAGTACCCCTGGTTGGGAACCACTGATTTATTTTTTATTTAATTTATTTAACCTTTATCTAACTAGGCAAGTCAGTTATGAACACATTTTTATTTACATTGACGGCCTACCTACATGGTCAGCCATAGTAGTACGGCACCCCTGGAGCAAATTAGGGTTAAGTGCCTTGCAAGGACACATCGACAGGTTTTCAACTTGTCAGCTTGGTTGATCTAGACGACCTGGCTGGGAGTCAGGTGTCCTCAACTGAACTACAGTGTTGTTACTGGGCCAGTAACCAGGTTGCTGCATCGAATGCCATAGCTTACAAGGTGACATCTGTCGGTGTCCTTGAGCAAGGCACTTAACCCTAATTTGCTCCAGGGGCGCTGTACTAATATATATGGCTGACCCTGTAAAACAACACATTTCACTGCACCTATCCGGTGTATGTGACAATAAAACATATGTATTATTTTTTATGTATGTCAGAATGATTGGCTAAATCTTCAAGAAGTGCTTAGTGGCCCACATTCCATTGTATAATATAAAGCGTGGAACTACAATAGATGGAATAGGCCCTTCAGGTCATTAGAAGCAGTGAGCGGCACAGTCTGAAATAAATCGAATATGCGTCATTAAACTGATGAGCACACACCATTGGGGAGGAACAGAAAGATTAACGTAGGGGTTAAGGCTGTCTATATAGCTATACGTTTTATGGGAGTTTGGTTTGAGACACTTGCTTTTCTAGTTGGTGTCTCTAGTCAATATTTTTAACCACACAATGTTGCTTCTGTTATTTGGTCATTATTTGCATTGGAATATACATATCTTTAAGCAGTTTGGTTGGTTTAGCTAATAGCTGTTCTTGGTTTGGTTGGTGACTGGTAGTTTAGTTTGACTAATGCCATCCAAAGTCCTCTGCTTATCTGTAGCTAGTCCTGGATAGCTTACTACTCCTGTCAAAGTTGATAGTAATCTCATGTTTTGTTGACAGAAAGCTTTGAGGCCTGTCCTGGCTGAAAATACATGTATTTGTGCCACTGCCACAATAGGGCTACTACATGTATGATGTTGTGCACGCATCATGCACACTAAGGCTTGGTGTGAGATAAGACCTTGTTCATCACTGCTGAGGCTTTGATGGTGAGCCAGGCAGTTTAGGGCAGCACAGTGGGCCTATGCCATGCCTGCATGTCCCAGTCCCTGCCCCTACTCCCAATGACTCATCAGGGTCAAACCAGGGGAACAATGGTCCCATTGTCACCCCCAGGCCTGCATGTTAAGGTGGGGTCCCCCTCTCTCCTATCGGCTGGTTGCCCCCACAAGCCCCTCAGTGCAGCCATGACAGCCTCTTCTCTACCTAGGGTAGATTGAGATTCAGGTCAGAACTGTTTACCCCCTCTGTAGGGTCATCCCATTTTATTTCAGCAATCCATGACACCCACCATCTCGGATTGTTCTGAAATGGTTTCTGTAATTAGAAACAGATAAGATAAGCATTCCTGCAACATTATTTAGTTGAAAGACAATTTTAAATTAAGCTAATTGATTGAACCCAAATTGGCCGTTTCAATTTATAGGATTCATATAATATTCAATAAATGTAGTACCTGCATCCGATTTGTAACCTCTTCTTAACAATGATTTAAGACTTGAGGAATCCAACTAAATGGTCAAAAGCACCCCTGTATATAGTATCAGTTTTCTGTTTGACTAGTAGGCCTAGTTTGAAGCAAGCTAACAGTGTTTGTATTTATTTACTCACTCAGCTGATGATGTATCTGTGTGATTTGTTTATAACCTTCCCGTCTCTCAGGACCTACGGGGAAAGGCTAACTAGTGTTCATACTGTGTGCTGCTGTCTATATGCGTCAATGCATCTGTAGTCAGTCAGTCTTTAGTCAGTGTGCCTGGGAGTGAAATCACCACTGAGTGATGGGTTGGCCAGGGTGTATTGTGTTGTGGAATGTGCTGGCAGTGGAGGGCATTCTGACAGACCTGCACACCATAAACAGTTGTGTGTGTGTGTGTGTGTGTGTGAGATGTGCTGTGAGATGTGCTGTGAGAGTACTTGCATGCCGTAGCCTTCTCTGAACTCTGCTGCCTTAACACATTTTGTGTGAGAGCTCGTCTAGGCCTACCGGTATCCATTCCCTCACAAGGAGTTTAACGAACTCTTAGCTAGAGTGGCTAGCGGCTACACAAGTACACTCAGAGGCTAATGCTAGTGGTAGGTTATAGCCTATCACTGATAATGCTCTTCTGTAGAATGGTATCAGCATTGAAAAAGAAGACCGCCATGGCAGACGTAGGCCTACTCTGAATGATATCCTTAAGTTAGTGTAACACCCCCTCATTCATTCAACATTAGATTGATTAACCTTTGTCCTGGTGCTGACCATGTCCCTCCCACTGCTCACAGCATGTAGGATGGAAGTTTAGGCCTATTTATGTATCTTAGTAGTGGCCATAACTGTGAGAGGCTTAGTCGGACGGAGTAAGCAAATAAAATAAAATGTTATTAGTCACATGCTTGGTAAACAACAGGTGTGGACTAACAGTGAAATTCTTCCTTACAGGACCTTCCCAACAATACGGAGAGAAAGACGATAGAGAAATAATAGAAAAGTATTGATACACAGTGAGTAACGATAACTTGTCTATATTGAAGGGGTAGCAGTACAGAGTTGGGAGGCCATGCCTTTGGCTGGTGTACGTGATGTGGGGAGGCCATGCCTTTGGCTGGTGTACGTGATGTGGGGGGGCCATGCCTTTGGCTGGTGTACGTGATGTGGGGGGGCCATGCCTTTGGCTGGTGTACGTGATGTGGGGAGGCCATGCCTTTGGCTGGTGTACGTGATGTGGGGAGGCCATGCCTTTGGCTGGTGTACGTGATGTGGGGAGGCCATGCCTTTGGCTGGTGTACATGATGTGGGGAGGCCATGCCTTTGGCTGGTGTACGTGATGTGGGGAGGCCATGCCTTTGGCTGGTGCTACCACCACATCCAGTGACACACACACACACACAAACATTAGGGCTTGGCAAGTCACTTGTGCCCCAAATGTGTTTGTTTCTTAGATTTTTTTTTAATGTTGTCAGAAGTACATGGCAATTATTGAATAGTGGAGAATGGTGGAAAGTCCTTTTTTTGGGGGGACATCGGACATGACATTAATACATGCACATTTCTAAATTGTAGGCTTTGGCGTTATCCAGATTTTCATGGCGGTATCCAGATTTTCATACCGTCCTTCTCTCATCCTGGGATTTACTGTATTACCGGCATACCACACAAGGGGGTGCTAAAAAAGCAAAAGCCTATTTGTCCTCTATTTCCAGAATGCTAACAAAATTAGCACATACTAATAACGAAATTACACTGTTAGCTAAGTGCTATGGAGCGAAAACAAACAAACTTATCACAAATCCAGCTCAAAGTTATACAAACATAGCTAGTAGCTACCAAATGACATTTCTGGTGTGTGGACATTTACAAGCGAAAATGAATGAACAAAGTTATGATGCATGCTTTTCTGAAGGAAGAACAGCATGTGTACATGGAGCAGAGGGGAGAAGAACAGAAGGGGAGAAGAATGGAGGAGGATACAATGCTAGTAGGAAGCACAGGGAAACTATGGCAGCTGTACAAAACTCTTCCAGAGCTCTTTGACTTCTGGCAGAAAGCCATTATATGATATCTGATGGCAAACATTTAGCAGTGTCCACATGGCAAACATTTAGTAGTGAATTGCATACAAATGTAACTTCATCACCTCGTGCGCCGCACAACAGACCTGCCGATAGATACGGAACGCTATGGACTCACCAGCTCCTGCTTTCTCCCGTTGTGCTGTTTACAAACAAACAGCTTAACGTTTCTGGGGAACTATGGAATGCTTTATAATGCATGTGACGGGTGAAATGAATAACGCAATCCGCTTTATGTCTTAATGTATTGCATAAGTTGACTGCAACGTTTATTGAAAGAAATAGTTTGGATGGTATTGAAAAACCATCTTGTGGCTTTTTCCAAATACCCCGGTATACCGCCCAAGCCTACTAAGTAGTTAACTAGCGAGAACCAGCCAAACTACACAATATGCTTTAAATTGGCTTTCTAGTTAGTCTGTTGTATATCATTATTTTAGCTGCTGTTGCAATGTCTCTCTCCCCCTCTGTGTTCCCAGTCATGTGAAATTTAAATTGACTGATTTCCTCATATGAACTGTTAACAGTTAAATCTTTGAAATTGCTGCATGTTGCGTTGTATATTTTTGTTCAGTATAGCAATGAAATAGCAAAAAAAAAAAAAAGGAACGCAAAAATATAAGTGTTTGACCATCGATATGTTTGGTGGAAAAAGGTGGAGGCTTGCAAGCCGAAGAACACCATCCCAACCGTGAAGCACGTGGGTGGCAGCATCATGTTGTGGGGGTGCTTTGCTGCAGGAGGGACTGGTGCACTTCACAAAATAGATGGCATCATGAGGAAGGAAAATTAATAATTATTAATTATGATACATTGAAGCAACATCTCAAGACATCAGTCAGGAAGTTAAAGCTTGGTCGCAAATTGGTCTTCCAAATGGACAGTGACCCCAAGCATACTTCCAAAGTTGTGGCAAAATGGCTTAAGGACAACAAAGTCACGGTATTGAGTGGCCATCACAAAGCCCTGACCTCAATTCTATAGAAAAATTGTGGGCAGAACTGAAAAAGCGTGTGCGAGCAAGGAGGCCTATTAACCTGACTCAGTTACACCAGTTCTGTCAGGAGGAATGGGTAAAAAATCACCCAACTTATTGTGGGAAGCTTGTGGCTACCTGAAAAGTTTGACCCAAATTTTGTACTAGGATTAAATGTTAGGAATTATGAAAAACTGAGTTTAAATGTCTTTGGCTAAGGTGTATGTAAACTTCCGACTTCAACTGTATGTAAATGAGATACAATGCACTCCAAAAGTATTGGGACAGTGACACGTGTTTTTTGATGTTTTGGCTCTTTACTCCAGCACTGGATTTGAAAGTATTCAATGCACGAGGTTAAAGTGCAGCCTGTCAGCTGTAATTTGAGGGTATTTCCATCCACATCAGGTGAACCGTTTAGAAATTACAGCACTTTTTGTACATGGTCACCCCCCATTTTAGGGGAGCAAAAGTATTCTGACATTCACTTGCGTCTGTTAAAGTAGTACCATGTTCAAAGCACACAATGACTACATCAAACTTGTCAAATTTTTCGGGATGCGTTTGTTGTTTGTTCTGGTTGTTTCAGATTGTTTTGTGCCCAGTAGAAATTAATGATAAATAATGTATTGCATCATTTTGGAGTCGCTTTTATTGTAAATAACAATAGAATATGTTAATGTGGATGCTACCATGGTTACTGATAGTCCTGAATGAATCGTGAATAATGGGCGCGAAAGTTTGACGCACAAATATCATACCCCCAAGACATGCCAACCTCTCACCATTACAGTAACAGAGGAGAGTAGCACATTTTTATGATATTTTGTGGGTCACCAGATATTTTGTTACCTCCCAGTTAGTTGGGGTAAATACTCAGCATAAACACCCATAGTGCAATACCTTTGACCAGAGCCCTATCTGGGGATTAGTGGGCCCTTTGGGACATACCCATAGTATTCAGTGGCTATGGGTGATTACATATCAGTGTAACTAACCACATGAATGCTTATCATATCTCCAGAACCGCATCATCACATTTCCCTCTAAGATTAGGTAAATTCTCATGTGAAATAAACACCTTATTCTGAGATTTTACCCCATCGACTGGTATTTTAGGCTACTAATTGGTGAATTACTACTGTATCCTAACTGGACAATAAAGCCATTCATCATACAGACAGGCTGGAACAGACTGAGTCCCTGCACCGTGCTGTATTGCTCTGACTGTCTGGCTAGTAGCTGTTCTGTGGGGTTCTGGTGTTCTGACTGCTTTAACTAGGCCTACTGAACTATAGTGTTGTAGCTAGCCTAGTAGTGGAGTGGAGCTAAGGCTACTCTGGCTAAGGGCGTGGCAGGCATCCCTTTGTTGGAACTGCTGGGCTGTGTGGAGAGGAGTGGGGGGGGGGGGGGGGGACTAAGTAACCAACCACATGGCTAGTGCTCCACACACATACCAGGTGGAGGAGAGTAGAGCACATTTTCACAGCAGCACTGAGGGTGACATCTAAGCACAAAGAGATAGAGAGAGACTCCTTTGTTCTTTCTCTGTCCCTTTCTCATTGGTCATCACAAAGACACTCTTTCTCTCCCTCTCTTGCCCACCCTCCTTTGTCTTTTTCTCCTGCGTACTCATACATTCACGTTCTCTCTTTCTTTGTGCAGTGGGTGAATGACACTGATGTATCTCTTTCCTTCATCAACACTTCCCTGGACCGCCTCTCTGCCCATGCTGCCTGGGCTGCAGTACTGGTGCTGGTAGTTTTTCTGCTTCTCTCGCTCGCTGGCTGCTCTGCTGCCTCAGCCCCATTGGAGGAGCTAGCTAGCCAGATGCTGCACGTCGTCTTCTGTGGGGTCTTTGCAGTGTGCATCAATGTCATTTGCATCAATAATGTAGTTGGAGGTCAAGCATGCAGTGTGTGTACATTCCATGAAGGGTTACGTTGCTGTTAGGAATGGTTATGACTGTTGGGATTTACATAAAATAAAAGGTATGCCCTCAGCCTGAGGCATTAACATCCAGTATGTAGCCTAGCTCCTTGCGGGAGAACAGGAACACAGCTCCGTTAACTCTGTCAGACAGGAGTCTAGGTTAGTATAGTACCATCAGGAGGCTGTAGGTAACCTTTCATTGTTGGTTAAGGGCTTGTAAGTAAGCATTTCATGGTAAGGTGTTGTAACATGTTGTATTCGGCGCATGTGACAACAAATATAATTTGATTTGAAAAGATGCCTCCCAGTCCAGATGGCTCCCAGTCCAGATGGCTCCCAGTCCAGATGGCTCCCAGTCCCCCAGTCCAGATGGCTCCCAGTCCAGATGGCTCCCAGTCCAGATGGCTCCCAGTCCAGATGGCTCCCAGTCCCCCAGTCCAGATGGCTCCCAGTCCCCCAGTCCAGATGGCTCCCAGTCCAGATGGCTCCCAGGCTCCCAGTCCAGATGGCTCCCAGTCCAGATGGCTCCCAGTCCAGATGGCTCCCAGTCCAGATGGCTCCCAGTCCAGATGGCTCCCAGTCCAGATGGCTCCCAGTCCAGATGGCTCCCAGTCCAGATGGCTCCCAGTCCCCCAGTCCAGATGGCTCCCAGTCCAGATGGCTCCCAGTCCCCCAGTCCAGATGGCTCCCAGTCCCCCAGTCCAGATGGCTCCCAGTCCCCCAGTCCAGATGGCTCCCAGTCCAGATGGCTCCCAGTCCAGATGGCTCCCAGTCCAGATGGCTCCCAGTCCCATCACTGATCAGCCTCAGGGAGCTCTAAATGAGCAGTGACCTGTTTGTTAGAGGTTTAGCCTCAGGCAGACCCACATGTCAAGGGCAGCCATTAAAGGACCCAAACATCAGTTTCTGTTTCACTGTATTTGTATCATATTATGTGGGCCTTTTAGTTTTTTGAATTGGTCGCCTATAAGAACCCTTGTGCTGTGACTGTTTACAGCTGAATGTGATGTGAGTTGATATTGATATCATTAGCAGACTGATAGTGCTGTGTTGAATCTGTGGGAAAATGCATCCGAGCGATCAATAGGAAAGCTGTAGTTATCTCGTTTTGCTGACAGATTATTGATCAAACACACCACAGGAGGGTGGGTTGTAAATGTCTTATTACCCCATCCCACATAACTGTTCCTCTCTTTTACAATTACAGGGCTTGACATTTAACCTTTTTTTTTTGTCAGTTGGCCTTTGGACAAGTAGGACAGATTTTTTTTTTTTTTTTTTTACTTGTCTGAAAGCTCTTGTCCAAAAAATACAATAAAAAGTTCTGTGTCACCATGGGCCAGAAAGGTGATTGAACATTGTCTTGTATGATGCAAGGAACCACTTAACAAAATGAAATTCATTATCATTATTATAACCATATAGTGAATCTGACAAAAATGTAGGCTACCCTCTGTCTAGAACTGGGCAATATGGACATAGTTAATACATAGCTAGGTCTACCTTCCATTAGGGCTCTAGACTGACTTCCAGTGCCAAGTAAGACATGAAAGAAGTTAGCTATGTCATCTAACATTTTCAGGGAATATCTAGAAAATGTGTTTATCTGAGGGCAGACACAACACCAATGTTTTTTTTTTGTAGCTTTTAAATTGGCCACACAACAGTCAATACCTTAATAATAAAACACCTGATGGGCTTAGAATAGTTATGGATATAACAATCAGATGAGTTAGTTGAAACATTTTTTTTAAAGCAATTTGAATCCAAAGATGGATGTGGGCTTAATGGGTACGTGGGCTTAATAGGTACGCTTGTCCTATTTATAGGGTACCTGTGTCTCTCTGCCGGAGGACACTTTTATCCAATTCTGATTGGAGTAATTGTTTGAAATTGTGATTTTCCATTCATACAACTTCTACTAAGCTATATGGAATTGTTTTAAGAATGTCATACCAAGGATCATTTTGCTATTTGATTTTGAATTTTAAAACCCCTTGAAGTATTTATTTAACCTCTTATTTTTGTCACTAAACAGTCTCCATATATACTTCCATGAATGCTTTTGGACTGGTACTGGGGGACCTTCAGACGAGTCTTATGAGGCCTGTGGGCGTCCTAGAGCTATGTACACCCCAAGTCAAAAGTTTGTATTATTACTCAATGAGTAATATTCCAAACTTTTGATCGGGGGTGAACGTGAGAGTCTTACCTTTAAACTGAGGGGTCATATTAGTGTAGCCCAAACTGTTCGGACGCTTCAGACAGAAGTTGGCAGATCCAGCTGAGTCCCAAGACTCTTGTGGGGGTCGTAGAGCAAAACAGAGAACTCATAGAGGGGTCATAATAGTTTGTAAGACAAACCGTTCGGACGCTGCACTACAGACAATTATTTTTGAGAATGCCTATTTTCGGGATGTCTCATGGTCTGACAAACACCGCTCTAGCTCTGTCACCTTTCAACGCAGATGCAGAAGTGTTACATAAGCGGATGAGGTGGATTGAGATGCATATAAAGAAGATATCTCTAGCATAAACTTACAGATTTCCATGGGGATTTCTTTATTAGCTGTGTTCCTGTTCTTCCTGCGGGGGCGCTGACATCGACCTTGGGGGATTAAAGTAGACAGCGGGGCAGGTTGAACCATGTTATTTCCTGTGATTTAGTCCTGGCCTCTCCCCTCCTAGTACCCATCCTGCTGTATGTCTTTGGTGTGTAGTCTTGTACCTCACAGGGGATCGCTCAACAAAACGCTGTTAACTGTTAGCCCTCGGTTTTAGCCTTGTGTTTGACGTAGCTTACATTGTGTTAGCCTTATAGTTAGCATTGTGTGCCAGGCTTCCTCTCTCTAGGGTCAACTGGTGAATGAGACTAGTAATCAGTGGAGTTAGCATTAGCCTCATCCGCTAGGCTAATCAGGCCGTGGTATTAGTGGATCATATTGACACAAACAGCGAGATTAAAACCTCTTGGCCCGAAGCTTATATTGTTGTATTTTTTAAAAATGTATTTAACCTTTATTTAACTAGGCAAGTCACTTAAGAACAAATCCTTATTTACAATGACGCCCTAACAAAAGGCAAAAGGCCTTGTGCGGTGATGGGGGCTGGGATAAAAATAAAATAAAAAAGATTTATATATACAGTGGGGAGAACAAGTATTTGATACACTGCCGATTTTGCAGGTTTTCCTACTTACAAAGCATGTAGAGGTCTGTAATTTTTATCATAGGTACTCTTCAACTGTGAGTGACGGAATCTTGAACTTCTTCCATTTTCTAATAATTGCGTCAACAGTTGTTGCCTTCTCACCAAGCTGCTTGCCTATTGTCCTGTAGCCCATCCCAGCCTTGTGCAGGTCTACAATTTTATCCCTGATGTCCTTACACAGCTCTCTGGTCTTGGCCATTGTGGAGAGGTTGGAGGCTGTTTGATTGAGTGTGTGGACAGGTGTCTTTTATACAGGTAACGAGTTCAAACAGGTACAGTTAATACAGGTAATTAGTGGAGAACAGGAGGGCTTCTTAAAGAAAAACTAACAGGTCTGTGAGAGCCGGAATTCTTACTGGTTGGTAGGTGATCAAATACTTATGTCATGCAATAAAATGCAAATTAATTATTTAAAAATCATACAATGTGATTTTCTGGATTTTTGTTTTAGATTCCGTCTCTCACAGTTGAAGAGTACCTATGATAAAAATTACAGACCGCTACATGCTTTGTAAGTAGGAAAACCTGCAAAATCGGCAGTGTATCAAATACTTGTTCTCCCCACTGTATATATATATCTCTATCTGACCAAACACACAGCATGCTAGCAACACAACATGACAACAACATGGTAGCAACAACATGGCAGCAGCACAAAACATGGTACAAACATTACTGGGTGCAGACAACAGCATAAAGGGAAAGAAGGTAGAGATGACAATACATCAAGAGATGGAGCTATAGTGTGGAAATAAGTGCATTATTACTTAAAGGCACAGGAACAAGAGGCATTTATTAGTCTATGGGGTTGTGATGTTAGTGTGTTTATTTTCTCTCCTATTAATTGGTTGTGTGTATGTAGGCTTCTCTATGTCCCTATTTGATGTATGCCATCTATTAGCCATCTTGATTTATTAATTGTGTGCATTGAATAGCTAAACTAAAGGCTGCTCTGCTCCCTTAATAAATCCTTGTGGTGTGGCTGGGTGGGGTGGGGTGGGCGTGGCCAGTGCTCAGGCAAGGTAGTGATTTAAAGTAGCTTAGCAGCAGGCCTCAGTCATGTGACCACAAACGCAGGCACTTCACTGTCAGACCACAGACTGGGACGGAGAGTTAGAGTTGGGAAAGAAGGAATGGGCGATAGAGACTGCGTTCTAAGCCAAAGAGGTCTTAAGGGAACGGCTGTAGAGGGACAAAGCTGTCCTGTTTCATAACTGACTTGGGCTGAGGACAAGGTTAAGAGGTGAGACAGACTGGAACTAGACTGTTGTTTGTTCTACTGCCTGCTGGGCATGAGTGGAAGAGTAAAGGCGTCAGTATTCTTCAGTGAAGAGGCGACTCCGGGATGCTGGCCTTGTAGGCAGAGTTGCAAAGAAAAAGCCATATCTTAGACTGGCCAATAAAGCATCTGGAGTCGCCTCTTCACTGTTTACGTTGAGACTGGTGTTTTGCGGGTACTATTTAATGAAGCTGCCAGTTGAGGACTTGTGAGACGTCTGTTTCTCAAACTAGACACTCTTAATGTACTTGTCCTCTTGCTCAGTTGTGCACCGGGGCCTCCCACTCCTCTTTCTATTCTGGTTAGAGCCAGTTTGCACTGTTCTGTGAAGGGAGTAGTACACAGCGTTGTGTGAGATTTTCAGTTTCTTGGCAATTTCTTGCATGGAATGGCCTTAATTTCTCAGAACAAGAATAGACTGACGAGTTTCAGAAGAAAGTTCTTTGTTTCTGGCCATTTTGAGCCTGTAATCGAACCCACAAATGATGATGCTCCATATTCTCAACTAGTCTAAAGAAGGCCAGTTTTATTGTTTCTTTAATCAGCACAACAGTTTTGAACTGTGCTAACATAATTGCAAAAGGATTTTCTAATGACCAATCAGCCTTTTAAAATAATAAATGTGGTTTAGCTAACACAACGTGTCATTTGAACAAAGGAGTGATGGTTGCTGATAATGAGCCTATGTGGATATTCCATAAAAAATCTGCCGTTTCCAACTACAATAGTCATTTACAACATTAACAATGTCTACACTGTATTTCTGATCAATTTGATGATATTTTAATGGATAAAAAATTAGCTTTTCTTTCAAAAACAAGGACATTTCTTTTACAAATATGCCATTTCTCTCTGCAGGTCCCTCCCTCCCTCCCCCGCCAGGTGGCAGGCAGCAGGTCGCCATGGAGAACTCGTCGGTGGCGTCCGCGTCCTCGGAGGCTGGCAGCACGCGCTCGCAGGAGATTGAGGAGCTGGAGCGCTTCATCGACAGCTACGTGCTGGAGTACCAGGTGCAAGGCCTGCTGGGAGATAAGAACGAGACAGACCTGGACGGAGACAACAAGCCCCAGTCCCACATCTCACAGGTTAGCTAATGCTGAAAGGGACCAGAGCCAACATGGCTACAGTAATGATAACAGTCATTGCTAAAGATTAAGAGCCAACGTGGCTACAGTAATTATAACTGTCATGGCTGATTAAAAAATAAAAAATAAATGTACTTGCCCGAAAAACTCACTTTGGTGACAGAAAATTGTGTTGTATTACGGAAGGAACCACCTACCATAATAAAATTCATCGTCACTGGTATTGACAATGGAAGGCTGCGTCCTTGATCTCAACCCCCCCACAAACTAAAATACTGCACTGATCGGCTACTGTATAAAGCCCTCCATCTGGAGAGCTACTGGATGTGCAGGATTTTGATCCAACCCTGCTCAAACGCATCAGTCAGCTTATCAAGGTCCTGTTGAGCAGCTGATTTTTTTTTACAACATTACAATTACATCCAAAGACTGTTTGTGTCTTTATAAAATTTGTAAAACCAGATATCAAATGTTTAAGATTTGTAGCTCTGCTGGACTCTCCTGGAGAATGGTTGGCCACCCTTCAATATTATAATAATAATAGCTAAATCGTTAGCTTGGCTGGTGCTCGCGCTAGTGATCTGCACTGAGTGTACAAAACATTAGGACCACTTGCTCTTTCCATGACATAGACTGACTAAGTAAATCCAGGTGAAAGCTATGATCCCTTATTGATGTCACCTGTGTTAAATCCACTTCAATCAGTGTAGATTTTTAAGCCTTGAGACATGGATTGTGTTTGTGTGCCATTCAAAATATTTAAGTACCTTTGAACGGGTATGGTAGTAGGTGCCGGGGCCATACCAGTTTGTGTGTGAAGAACTGCAACGCTGCTGTGTGTATCAAGAATAGTCTACCACCCCAAAGGACATCCAGCCAACTTGACACAACTGTGGGAAGCATTGGAGTCAACATGGGCCAACATCCCTGTTGAACGCTTTCGACACCTTGTAGAGTCCATGCCCTGGCGAATTGAGGCTATTCTGAGGGCAAAAGGGGGTGCAACTCAATATTAAAAAGGTGTTCCTAATAGGCTTGGGCGGTATCCCAATTTTCATATTTTCATACCGTCCTTCTCTCCTACTGGGATTTATGGTATTACCGACATGGCACACAAGGGAGTGCTAAAAACGCAAGAAAAGCCCAATGTGCCTTTATTACCAGAATGCTAACAAAATTAGCACTATCTAAAAGTGAAATCACATAGACGCTGTTAGCTAAATGCTAACGAGCGAAAACTAACATGAATGAATTGCCAAGACAAGCAAATCCAGCTCATAAAGTTATACAAGCATAGCTAGTAGCTACCGAATGTGATTGTGGACATCTACAAGCGAAAGTGAACGAGAGAAATTGTGCAAATGAACAAAGTTGTGATGCATGATTTTCTGAAGGAGGAGCAGCATGTGTACACCGAGCAGAGGGGAGAAGAACGGAGAAGGAAGAGCAGCATGTGTTCACGGAGCAGAGGGGAGAAGAACGGAGAAGGAAGAGCAGCATGTGTTCACGGAGCAGAGGGGAGAAGAACGGAGAAGGAAGAGCAGCATGTGTTCACGGAGCAGAGGGGAGAAGAACGGAGAAGGAAGAGCAGCATGTGTTCACGGAGCAGAGGGGAGAAGAACGGAGAAGGAAGAGCAGCATGTGTTCACGGAGCAGAGGGGAGAAGAACAGAGGAGGAAAAAAACGCTAGTAGGAAACACAAGGAAACAATGGCAGCTGTACAGAACTCTTCGACTTCTGGCAGAAAGCCATTACAGTGCCTTCAGAAAGTATTCACACCCCTTGGCTTTTTCCACATTTTGTTGAGTTGCAGCCTGAATATATCCATATTTTCAAGCATAGTGGTGGCTGCATCATGTTAGGGGTGTGCTTGTAATCGTTAAGGACTGGGGGGTTTTTCAGGATAAAAAATAAACAATGGATCTAAGCACAGGCAAAATCCTAGATGAAAACCTGGTTCAGTGTGCTTTCCACCAGACACTGGGAGATGAATTCACCTTTCAGCAGGACAATAACCTAAAACACAAGGCCAAATCTACACTGGAGTTACTTACCAAGAAGACAGTGAATGTTCCTGAATGGCCGAGTTACAGTTTTGAAATATACTTGGCAAGCCCTGAAAATGGTGCTTCTACAAAGTATTGACTCAGGGGTTTGAATACTTATGTAAATGAGACATTTATGTATTTCATATTCAATAAATGTTTAAAGAAAAATCTAAAAATATGTTTTCACATTTTCACTTTGTCATTATGGGGTATTGTGTGTAGATGGGTGAGAAAATGTTTTATTTAATCCAGTTTGAATTCAGGCTGTAACACAACAAAATGTGGAATAAATCAAGCGATATGACTACTTTCTGAAGGGTCTGTATCTCTGACAAACATTTAGTAATGTAACTTCATCACGTTGTGTGCTGCACAACAGAGACTCTGATAGATATAGAACGCTATGGACTCTCCAATAGATATATAACGCTATGGACTCTCCAATAGATATATAACGCTATGGACTCTCCAATAGATATATAACGCTATGGACTCTCCAATAGATCTATAACGCTATGGACTCTCCAATAGATATATAACGCTATGGACTCTCCAATAGATATAGAACGCTATGGACTCTCCAATAGATATATAACGCTATGGACTCTCCAATAGATATATAACGCTATGGACTCTCCAATAGATATATAACGCTATGGACTCTCCAATAGATATATAACGCTATGGACTCTCCAATAGATATATAACGCTATGGACTCTCCAATAGATATATAACGCTATGGACTCTCCAATAGATATATAACGCTATGGACTCTCCAATAGATATATAACGCTATGGACTCTCCAATAGATATATAACGCTATGGACTCACCAACAGATATATAACGCTATGGACACACCAATAGATATATAACGCTATGGACACACCAGCTTCCGCTTTCTCCCTTTGTGTTATTTACAAACAAACACGTGACTGGCTGAACTGTTCTGGGGAACTACGGTAAACTTGATAATTGTAAATAATGTGACCGGTGAAATGATGAACGCAATCTGCTTTATCTCCTAATGTATTGCACAAGTTGACTGCAGGTAATAACTTAAGTAGCAACAAATATTCAAATGTATTGAAAAACTTAAAGAAATACCATCCCGTGACCATTTCCATATACGGCGATATACGATGTACTGTATTCGGTATACCGCCCAAACCTAGTTCCTAATGTTTTTTACACTTACTAATGTTTTCTCTAGCGACAGACCACAGGCACACATGCAGGTGACGTATACACCGTGACATTTCCAGGATTTTCAACGCAGAAAAATAGGATCTATAACTGGGAAATAACTTGTTAACTAAAAATTAATATCGACAAATGTGCACATGCAACTAGACTCTCTCTGATCTCAAAATCACATCTTGCAACTGATTGAAAGACTGCTCGTGCCTGTAGGTCTACGATAATTAACATATCACAATTCTGATTGGAAGAGCAGAATTGTGGGATATTAATTTTAGCACGTGTTGCTTTGTTTTATTTGTTCATTCGGACAATTTAAATCAATCTGCTTGTCTAACAATTTGTTTTACTTGCCCCGGGCAAGCGGACAAGGGTTAATGTTGAGCCTTGTACAGTAATGTTAACGGTCATGGCTAAAGACTAAGAGCCAACATGGCTACAGTAATGATAACTAAGAGCCAACATGGCTACAGTAATGCTAACTAAGAGCCAACATGGCTACAGTAATGCTAACTAAGAGCCAACATGGCTACAGTAATGATAACTAAGAGTCAACATGGCTACAGTAATACTAAGAGCCAACATGGCTACAGTAATACTAACTAAGGGTCAACATGGCTACAGTAATACTAACTAAGGGTCAACATGGCTACAGTAATACTAAGGGTCAACATGGCTACAGTAATGCTAACTAAGAGCCAACATGGCTACAGTAATGATAACTAAGAGTCAACATGGCTACAGTAATACTAAGAGTCAACATGGCTACAGTAATACTAAGAGCCAACATGGCTACAGTAATACTAAGAGCCAACATGGCTACAGTAATACTAAGAGCCAACATGGCTACAGTAATACTAAGAGCCAACATGGCTACAGTAATGATAATGGCCATGACTGATGAACCAGAGCCAACATGTCTACAATAAATGCAAATGTACAAAGCATCAAAAGTACTAGATATATTCAAGGTCACGCTGTTATGACAATACAGCTTTTAAAACGTCTCTAGATCTTCCTATTGCACTGAAACCCAAGCTCCCATACATAAAGACACAGGAAACTGGGGTAGTTTACCCCATGGGATACATTCCAAGCTGAGCAACATTCACAAAATAGCCAAGATAAAATTAGGGGACAACATTGACCAGCTGGTAAGCAGAGGGAGGAGAAGAAGGAGAGATGTGTAAATGTCATTCATTACACCAGGACAGAGTTGTGTAAAACAAGTAATTCTCTCTTCCTGCTGTTCTAATTTCCTTTCACTCTCTCTCTCTCTCACCTAGTGGACAGAGGACTGCAATGACAAGAAAGATGGGAGTTGGTCATCCTCACGGGGGAGGGGCTCCACCAAACCGGTGAGTTCCTGTGTGTCTGGACTGTGTTTGGGATACAGGTTGGCTGAGGATGAGGTCGGGTCCCTGGATAGTGCAGTACAAATAGCTGTTCTGATGCCCCATGTCCAATAAACCACCCAACCCCTTTCCATCCCTCCCAACCCAGCCCTGTCATTGACCAGGGTGGAAACAAACTCTCAATGACAGCCAAGGTTACCAATGTATGGCTCCAGTTAAAAATACATACAGCACAGACATTATTTCTGTTTCATTGGGTATCCACTTGTCTGCTTATATAGCAAATGCCCATAGGACACAACCGTCAAAGGCAAGCATCGTACTAAAAGAGAGCAGATACATTCAAAATGCAACTCATTTCATTTCTGATGGTGGCATATGACATACCTCAGTCCGAGGCTCTGCTGAAGTGTAGACATGTTTTCCCAGTGAACCCAAACCGTTGCAGGCATTCCATTGCGAAATGCACCTTTTTGATTGCATGGTTCTGACTGTGCCTGCTGGCTGACCTGCCTATACTGATAGATAGGCCCAGTGCATGGTTCTGACTATCTGCCTGGTGGCTGACCTGCCTATACTGATAGATAGGCCCAGTGCATGGTTCTGACTATCTGCCTGGTGGCTGACCTGCCTATACTGATAGATAGGCCCAGTGCATGGTTCTGACTATCTGCCTGGTGGCTGACCTGCCTATACTGATAGATAGGCCCAGTGCATGGTTCTGACTATCTGCTTGGTGGCTGACCTGCCTATACTGATAGATAGGCCCAGTGCATGGTTCTGACTATCTGCATGGTGGCTGACCTGCCTATACTGATAGATAGGCCCAGTGCATGGTTCTGACTATCTGCCTGGTGGCTGACCTGCCTATACTGATAGATAGGCCCAGTGCATGGTTCTGACTATCTGCCTGGTGGCTGACCTGCCTACACAATGCCCCTCCCCTCTCTATCTTTGTCCCTCGCTTCGTCGAAAGATACAATTGTTTACTGACAGATTATTTTACTTATAATTCACTACATCACCATTCCAGTGGCAAGTTGACTGTGCCTTTTAAAGAACTTGGAAAATTCCAGAAAAGTATGTCATGGCTTTAGAAGCTTTTGATAGGCTAATTGACATTGGAGGTGTACCTGTGGATGTATTTCAAGGCCTACCTTCAACCTCAGTGCCTCTTTGCTCGACATCGTGGGATAATCAAAAGAAATCAGCCAAGACCTCAGAAAAAAATTGTAGACCTCCACAAGTCTGGTTCATCCTTGGGAGCAATTTCCAAACGCCTGAAGGTACCACGTTCATTTGTACAAACAATAGTACGCAAGTATAAACACCATGGGACCACGCAGCCGTCATACCGCTCAGGAAGTCTCCTAGACATGAACGTACCTGAAAGGCCACTCCGCAAGGAAGAGACCACTTCTCCAAAACCGCCATAAAACCGCCATAAAAAAAGCCAGACTACGGCTTGCAACTGCACATGGGGTCAAAGATCGTACTTTTTGGAGAAATAGCACTCAGCAGACAATACTAAAACAGGAGTATCAATTAACATTGATTCTGGAAAATGTAAGCTCAGTTTGTCGTGCGGCATTGCAGTACCGCTAGCAGCATTTTAGCCAAAGACCATTATACAACCAGTCTAGTCTGTGTTTTATAAATGGGCTGAAAGCATAAAACACAATTATATAAGATAATGACAACTCTTATTCTGAGAAATAAGGTAGGCCACTTGATTTCAATATCTGCACAAAGTAGCAGGCTAGCATGCTGTTTAAACAGTTGAAGACAGACAGAAGGGTGTGTTTAACTGTTCTGCTCTGTTAGCTAGCAAATAGACCCAAGTTGGCTGAAGATTAGCACGCAGGCTTGTGCTTGAGAGATTGTTTATGAGACCTGGGTTAATTTTCGATAATGCATAGGCACTTTGTTGTGTTTTTTTTGTGGGACTAGACAAAAATGCCTGGAATGTAGAAGATTGTTATTCACCGTGTCTCATACTTTTAAAATAACTTCTGTTCCACAACAGTATGGATCACTTTCGTTCCCGGTTGCGTTTCTGTTCTTGAAAAATGTTGTTGTTTTCTGTTCTGTTCCCTGAACCGGTTCCAACCCCTGCTTCCCACACACTGTAACCCAAGGCTGTAGTTGGATGAGGCAGCTGCATTAAGTCTGACAAATGACTTGCGAGAGGCACTGATTAAAAAATCAAATGACATGAAATTGAACATTACATTCAGTCACTCCCTTGTGGTTATCTGGGAGGGAAGGGGACACCAGACCAGAATCCTCCAGCCAGCCAGCCAGGCAATGAGTCTGTAGTAGGGTATGGGGCAGAGGGGGGTGTGTGTGTGTGTGTGTGTGTGACTGACCACGGATCAAAAACACTGACTGGTTGACTGCCTTATGTAGGCAACTTGTTTCAGGCAGAGAGAAGTCCATTATTTCTACTCAGCTCCCGCAGCACAAAGTCAGAATGGCCCTGGTTCTCCAACTTAACCAATGCCCCCCCCCCCCACAAAGCACAATGGAAACTGACTTTGAAGTACATTAAATGATATCATGGGCTTAAAACCCAATGCATCGTTCTTTTGAAGCTTATATATATATATATATACACACACACACACACACACACACACACACACACACACACACACACACACACACACACACACACATGCAGCTAGCTAGTTTAGCCTACTCAAACAGAGAGGGGTGTTAGCTAGCTGGCTATGACTATCCAACACTTCAACTCTTCCAAGTCAAGGTAAGCTTTTGGTTGAATTAATGTATTGCCATCCGGGCCGCCGGTGTAACTGCTAAACTTCTTTCTCACTGTACACTACTACATGATTTTAGTGGCTTTACTAACGCGTTAGTTATTGTACCTATGTAGACATCAGCCAATAGGGTGGCAACGATGTAGGCAGTGTGTAGCGGTTAGCAATTAAGATGGGAAGGTTTGGCTTGGAAAGGTTTTTTCAAAGAAAGGCCTAGAAAAGCTGCAGCTGGCTCAAAACAGAGCAGCACGCCTTGCCCTTAACTGCACAAACAGAACTAACATGAACAACATGGAAGTCTTTCCTGGTTGATGGTTGACGAGAGATGAACTGCTTCTCTTCTAGTTAAGAGAACTATTACTGTGATGAACATTCCAGATTGTCTGTATAATCAAATAACATGCATACCCCACATGACATGCCACTAGGGGTCTCTTCACAGTCCTCAAGTCCAAAACGAATTCACAGCAATGCACAGTATTATACAGAGCCATGATTGTATTGAACTCCCTTCCATCTCCAATTACTCAAGCAAACAGCAAAATGACTTTAACCTGTTGAACTCTGACCCCCTCTGGTGGAATTTTCTAAACGATGCACAATATTGTATACTACCGTCATGAAGTACATTCTGGTACACGGCCCAAAACAACCCCTCAGAGTTTAACCGGTTACAATTTCTTTATTAAACATCTCATGGCACAGTAGGGACTGTGAATGACACAAACACAAACACACAGGCGCACTATAGCACACTCTAACACACACAATATACACACATTATTTTAGATGTATTGTTTATATACTGTTGTATTTTACATTTGTGTGACTGTCCTTGTCTATCAGTGTCATGTTTAGTTTTTCTGTGGACCCCAGGTAGAGTAGCTGCTGCTGAGACAAACTGATGGGGATGAGTTGGTAGTTACCTGTACCTTGGCTGGTAAACCACCCCATGTCTCTCATTCTCTCTCTCTCACTCACACACATTCTCGTTCTCTCACTCTCTCTCACACACTCCCCCCTACAGCATTGGTGGTTAGACATTCATCATGTAAATGGTCTCCAGACTCAGCAGCAGTCACAGACAAATCTCTTTTTATTACCCCACACTGCTAACTGACCTCTAACTGTTGATGAGAATATATTGGATACTTTCTGTCCGTTCTCCTCCCTCATGGATATTAGAAATAGGTCTTCTTCACAATGCAATCAGCATTGCATAGCACATGTTCTGCATTCTCTGCAGAGGAGGAGTTGATATGGTATTGATTTTTATTATTCTCTTTCTCTCTCTGCAGGATGAGTGGGATCACAGTAGTAATGGCAGTACAGGGTCCAGGCCCAGCTCAGGTTCAAGGCCTGGTTCAGGCTCCAGGTCCGGTAGCAGAGGGAGGAACAACCAGTTCAGAGGGCCAACCAAGGTACAGGTAACTACCAAACCATACTACTGCTTTTATATCAGACCACGGCCTCACCCCAACCCCCCCTCCCCAACCCTAACTGCTTTTACATCAGACCACAGAACCTCCACAGCAACTGTGGACGGTAGAGGAAGAAGTCGGAGTCCTGTTTGGCTCTCTTTTATCCCACCGGCCACACACACAGTATGGATCCAAGTCCTGTTTGGCTCTCGCAGGCTTCTGGCTGCTTCAGAATTCCACCACGTGATTTCCTTTCAGAGGTCATCAGGGGTCGTCAGGACACACCTCTTTTAGCATGCATCACCTAACTGGAGAGGGGTATACTGTAATATGCTGTGCATGAAAAGTATTTAATGGTACTGGCTTACCTTGCTCCATGTTATGTAATGTGGCGTAAATGCAGTGTTTGGCGCAGATGTAGGCTGGTGTGCAAAGTGTGTTGGGGAGGGTCAACATGCCCTCTGGTTCATCTGTCAGGCTCCAGGATGTCTCTCCCAGAGGAGTTGTGTGTCCGCTCCATAGAGGTAGATAGAGGACTTGCAGTCCCTCTACATTCCTTCCCTCTGGGAAAACACATCAGTAATTTACCCCCGTACAGTACATGTTGTGACAGACCAGCTAAAGACGTTCTGCAGCATTTGTGCCCCAGAAATGTTTGCATAGAAACATGGCTCGTGGTAATGACTGGAGCGGAATCAGTGGAATGGTATCAAATACATGGTTTCCATGTGTTGGATGCCATTCCATTTGCTCCGTTCCATCCATTATTTTGAGCCGTCCTCCCCTCAGCAGTCTCCATGGTAATAATAGGCGACAGGGGATGATTCTCTTTAGCACTGGGACAGTAAAGAGAGAGAGCCCTTTTGATCACTAAGCTGTAGTAGTTGTAAACGTGTTCTGTACAGTGATACGCAGGTAATACACTGTTGTAACAGGTTGTGTGTTGTCTTTCAGAACGGGAACAGAGAAGGGTCATTTGACATCCTCGGTACTGATATCTGGGCTGCTAACACCATGGACTCTCATGGGTATGTCATGCGCACTGTTGACTCATACACCTCCCACACACCCCCATCACAACACACACACTGATGAAGACTCCTATTACATATGAATGATATCTCTAGCTCATACAGATGCATAGCTAGTCAAGTTTTACTTTAATAGGCTTCTTCATGGCATTGTGTTATGTTGCACCAAAGAAAACAAGTGGTAGACAACAATGCAGATAAAAACTAATAATAATAATAATTTTAAAAAAGTGTTTATTGTTTTGTATTGCTAGTTATTACTGCACTGTTGGAGCTAGAAACACAAGCATTTCTCTGCACCTGCGATAACATCTGCAGATATGTGTACATGGCCGATTTTGATTTGGTCATGTCATCTTTCTGTCTTGTGTTATGTTGTATTTGTAGGGGGGCGACGTGGGACCTCCAGCCTGAGAAGCTGGACTTCAGCCAGTTCCACAGGAAACCCTTCAGAGGAACACCAAAGCACCTACCACACATTGACAGAGAGGGGTGAGTGCATCCACAGCCTATCTACAAGTGTGTCAATTCCAGTGGTGTAAAGTACTTCAGTAAAAATACTTTAAAATACTACTTAAGTAGGTTTTTGGAGAATCTGCACTTTACTATTTATATTTTTGGCAACTTTTACTTCACTACATTCCTAAAGAAAATAATGTAATTTTTACTCCATAAATTTTCCCTGAAACCCCAAAGTACTGTTACATTTTGAATGCTTAGCAGAACAGGAAAATGGTCCAATTCACACACTTATCATCCCTACTGCCTCTGATCTGGCGGACTCACTAAACACAAATCCTTTGTTTGTAAATTATGTCTGAGTATTGGAGCGTGACCCTGGCTATCAGTCAATAAATAAAATAAAATTGTGCGGTCTGGTTTGCTTAATATACTTTTACTTTTGATACTTAAGTATATTTAAAACCAATATATTTACTAAAGTATGTCAATTTAGTTATTTTTCCCCCACTGGTAAATTCAATAAAAATATGTAAAAAAAAATACGTTCTTACTCCACAAGGGGCATGGCTGAGAAAGGAAGCCTCGACATACAAGTGTCCAAAGGCTCCTTGACTTGAGCATAGAGAAACATGGTCCCAGTTCTCCCCTAACCCTTTTTACCTGGCCCTAACCCTTTTTACCTGGCCCTAACCCTTTTTACCTGGCCCTAACCCTTCCATCTTCTTCAATGTTTCCACTTTGCAGATCTGAAGGCCCATACATCCCTCCCATTGATCCTCCTATAGGATAGACATGAAAAGGATGATGCTGGTCTATTGCATTACTACTTAGAACTGTTGGTGTCGGTAGCCTCTGCTAGACTCTTCCTGACCCAGGCCTCTTAGCCTCAGTACTGGGTTATCATCACATAGGCTCAATCTCAAATAGTCTTTCCACCATTCCTCACAACCTATCCTCACCTCCTGCTCACCATATTGGAGGAGAAGGTCCAAGGTCCCTCCCCTCGTACCTTCTTCTCCAATGAGTTTTGAGAAGGAGGTGAGGAGAGAAAATGTGAGGAATTGAAGAAAGAGAAAGAGCCCCCTGTAGGATGGCTTATCAGAGCCCAACTATCCCGCCTACGCATCCCATCCCTTATCTCTCTGTCTCTCAGGATGAAAGGCAAGTTTGAAGATGGTGATGATGATGATGGCATCGACTTGAATGACATGGAGAAGTTCCTGCCAGGCTTTACCGTGAGTTACTCTTGTCTCTATCCTCTCGATCTGCTTTCTAGCAAGACACACATACAGTTGAAGTCGGAAGTTTACATACACTTTAGCCGAATACATTTAAACTCAGTTTTTCACAATTCCTGAAATTTAATCCTAGTAAAAATTCCCTGTCTTAGGTCAGTTAGGATCACCACTTTATTTTAAGAATGTGAAATGTCAGAATAATAGTAGAGAGAATGATTTATTTCAGCTTTTATTTCTTTCATCACATTTGCGACCAAGCTTCCTGACTGATGTCTTGAGATGTTGCTTCAATATATCCACATAATTTTCCTTCCTCATGATCCCATCTATTTTGTGAAGTGCACCAATCCCTCCTGCAGCAAAGCACCCCCACAACATGATGCTGCCACCCCCGTGCTTCATGGTTAGGGATGGTGTTCTTCGGCTTACAAGCGTCCCCCTTTTTCCTCCAAACATAACGATGGTCATTATGGCCAAACAGTTCTATTTTTGTTTCATCAGACCAGAGGACATTTCTCCAAAAAGTACGATCTTTGTCCCCATGTGCAGTTGCAAACCGTAGTCTGGCTTTTTTAATGCCGGTTTTGGAGCAGTGGCTTCTTCCTTGCTGAGCGGCCTTTCAGGTTATGTCCATTATAGGACTCGTTTTACTGTGGATATAGATACGTTTGTACCTGTTTCCTCCAGCATCTTCACAAGGTCCTTTGCTGTTGTTCTGGGATTGATTTGCACTTTTCGCACCAAAGTACGTTCATCTCTAGGAGACAGAATGCGTCTCCTTCCTGAGCGGTATGACGGCTGCGTGGTATAGTGAATTGTAAGTGAAATAATCTGTCTGTCAACAATTGTTGGAAGAATTACTTGTCATGCACAAAGTAGATGTCCTAACCGACTTGCCAAAACTATAGTTTGTTAACTGTGGAGTGGTTGAAAAATGAGTTTTAATGACTTAATGACATAAGTGTATGTAAACTTCCGACTTCAACTTTACATACTTCTTGTAGGGAGCTTCTTCTGGTGGCTAAAAGATGGAACAATAGTACTTGATACTCAGAATTTTATGCAATAGTCTTGTCCTTTATGTGAGTGAACACTGACATCTAGTGGTGAAACGTTGTCCATTCACCTTTCAATGTTAAAAGGCAAATACTGCCGCCCAGTGGTAGTTTCAGGGTATGTTTCCTTGAGTTCAATACATTCTCATAAAATACTGAATGAGTTCTTGCTCAGACTAAACCTTTCCTGGATTTCTGTCCCTTGAAAATCCTAAATACAATAACGTAGTATAGATAGATAGATAGATAGATAGATAGATAGATAGATAGATAGATAGATAGATAGATAGATAGATAGATAGATAGATAGATAGATAGATAGATAGATAGATAGATAGATAGATAGATAGATAGATAGATAGAGATGTGACTGTAGAACTCTGCAATTAATTTTAAAGAAGATTATTAATCCCAGAGGGAAAATATTGCTGGCAGGTCTGGAATAGGATACAGATACAGCTAGGGCATGTTTACAGGACTACGTCACTGTGTTCCAGTCTGGGTTTGTCTGCTCTGCTGCTCTACTGACACACACACACACACACACACACACACACACACACACACACACACACACACACACACACACACACACACACACACACACACATCCCTCCACCTGTCTGGTCTCATGTCCAGACTGGCCACCAGGGAGTCTCGCCCACCCTGCCCACGTCACTGCCCTCCCTGCCTGCCAGCCATGACAGCACACCAGGCCAAGCCAGTCTCCAGGCCATTGTTTCAGTGTGACCACCACACGTCACCACACCATCTCCTTTGACCGACTGCTTTGTATATAACACCAGAACGCACAGGAAGGAACTGTGACTGCGAGGACAAGGATGGCCCTGAAAGTAAAACTCAAAGGCAAAAAAGTTTCAAATAGACCAAAGAAAGTACCTCTTCAAGATGACTGAATACTGTCTAGGATCATGCTTCCTCTACAGTGCCTGATAACAGCTTCTGTGACTGGAGCTCTGAGTGTGGGGGGGCGGGGCTACGTGGCTCAGTGGGTGGGATGCCTTCGGTCAGTAGGAATGAAACCAGCATGATGTGGATTAAGCGCCAACAAGATTGTTTTACAGAGGGATTTAGATTCTTGGGGAGGATTTTTTGCGGAGAGGGAGATTAAGTGAAACTGCTGATGCTGGCGTGTGTAGCCTGTATCCCAAAGCCGAGCTCTCTGCCATCCAGGACCTCTGTACCAGGCGGTGTCAGAGGAAGGCCCTGAAAATTGTCAAAGACTCCAGCCACCCTAGTCATTGACTGTTCTCTCTGCTACCGCACGACAAGCGTTACTGGAGCGCCAAGTCTGGGACCAAAAGGCTCCTGAACAACTTCTACCACCAAGCCATAAGACTCCTGAATAGTTAATAAACTGGCTAGCAGGACGATTTATATTGTCACCTCACTGGACTCTATACACACACACACACACACACACACACACACACACACACACACACACACACTACATGCGCTCACACACACAAAACACACACATGCATATTGACGCCGTACTCACACAGACACACTTGTTATCTATCCTGATCGCCTGGTCACCTTTACCACTACCTGCATGTACCCGTTTCCTCAGCTACCTGGTAACCCTGCACAGTGACTCGGTATCGCTACTCCTTCTATATAGAGCCTCCTTATTGTTATTTTACTGTGTTACGGTTTCCTTATTGTTTTTTTTTGCTAATATTCTTTTTAACTCTGCATTGTTGGGAAAGGGCTCGTAAGTAAGCGTTTCATGGTAAAGTCTACACCTGTTGAATTCAGCACGTGACAAATAACATTTGACTTGATTTGAAATGGTACCCCTACATAGTGCACTACTTTTGACCAGAGCCCTATGTGAATTGAGTACCTTTTGGGACGCACCCCTACTGTGTGTTTGTTCCACTCTGTCTCTCAGATATTGAAGGGTAGTCCATGTAGTGTGTGTGTGTGTTTGTGTGTGGCTAGCAATTGTTTACATCCTGCCAATCAGAAACATGATCGTGAGGGCTGTTTAAAAGCCCAGCTCTGGGTAGTGTTCAGTAGGAATAAAATGTTGTGAAACAATCTCTTCCAATAAGAACACAGATTTTTGTTTTCCATTGCAAAATGTTTTCACCCTCAGATTCCAGGGCTACTCTGGGGCAAGAACCTACGTAACTCACAACCCCTCTCTCTCCCACTTCCTCACTTGGCCGGCCCAGACCCAGAATAGCAGCACAAAGGCCCAATAGGGAAAAGTACCTGGGGAGGAAAGGACAGGAAAGGCAGGGCATGAGGGAGAACCAGCTTCCTCTCTACACCCCCTGTTATGAAGACAGGTCAGCTTCCTCTCTACACCCCATGTTATGAAGACAGGTCAGCTTCCTCTCTACACCCCATGTTATGAAGACAGGTCAGCTTCCTCTCTACACCCCATGTTATGAAGACGGGTCAGCTTCCTCTCTACACCCCATGTTATGAAGACGGGTCAGCTTCCTCTCTACACCCCCTGTTATGAAGACAGGTCAGCTTCCTCTCTACACCCCATGTTATGAAGACAGGTCAGCTTCCTCTCTACACCCCATGTTATGAAGACAGGTCAGCTTCCTCTCTACACCCCATGTTATGAAGACGGGTCAGCTTCCTCTCTACACCCCATGTTATGAAGACAGGTCAGCTTCCTATCTACACCCCATGTTATGAAGACAGGTCAGCTTCCTCTCTACACCCCATGTTATGAAGACAGGTCAGCTTCCTCTCTACACCCCATGTTATGAAGACAGGTCAGCTTCCTATCTACACCCCATGTTATGAAGACGGGTCAGCTTCCTCTCTACACCCCATGTTATGAAGACGGGTCAGCTTCCTCTCTACACCCCATGTTATGAAGACAGGTCAGCTTCCTCTCTACACCCCATGTTATGAAGACAGGTCAGCTTCCTCTCTACACCCCATGTTATGAAGACAGGTCAGCTTCCTCTCTACACCCCATGTTATGAAGACGGGTCAGCTTCCTATCTACACCCCATGTTATGAAGACGGGTCAGCTTCCTCTCTACACCCCATGTTATGAAGACGGGTCAGCTTCCTCTCTACACCCCATGTTATGAAGACGGGTCAGCTTCCTCTCTACACCCCATGTTATGAAGACGGGTCAGCTTCCTATCTACACCCCATGTTATGAAGACGGGTCAGCTTCCTCTCTACACCCCTTGTTATGAAGACGGGTCAGCTTCCTCTCTACACCCCATGTTATGAAGACAGGTCAGCTTCCTCTCTACACCCCATGTTATGAAGACGGGTCAGCTTCCTCTCTACACCCCATGTTATGAAGACGGGTCAGCTTCCTCTCTACACCCCATGTTATGAAGACGGGTCAGCTTCCTCTCTACACCCCATGTTATGAAGACGGGTCAGCTTCCTCTCTACACCCCATGTTATGAAGACGGGTCAGCTTCCTCTCTACACCCCATGTTATGAAGACGGGTCAGCTTCCTCTCTACACCCCATGTTATGAAGACAGGTCAGCTTCCTCTCTACACCCCCTGCAGGATGATTCCATGGAGCTGGCACTGGGTCTGGAGTGAGACGTGCTTCATTAAGGATGAGTCAAGCCCCTTCCCTGTCTTCAGTCCCATTTCTAACCTATTTTACAGAGCCAGTGTGTGTGTCGTGTCCCCGCCCACCTGACCCATCAGAGCTTTAGCCAAAGTGTGCGTGTGCTTGTTTACGTCAGGTCCGATTTAAAAGCATGGCAGGGCCATGGAGGTACAGTAGTCACTGATGGGCTCTCTCTCATGGCCGGAAGCCCCCTCATGTTTCCATAGTGATAGACGGGGAAGGACAGCTCAGTCATCGGGTTGTTATTATGACATGTACATCTCTGCATTCTCTGGAGGATTCTGAGAGCGTCAACACACCTCATGCATGGATCTGTCTGTCAAATTATACAATTTCAATCCCCTAACAACATCCAGTTGCCTTGTTTGTGCGACTGCAGCTTGGCTGCCGTGTACGGAAGTCATCTGGCACCTTTTGATTTTAATAGGTGTTGCTTAATGCCTGCATTTCATTACATTCTTCCTTTTCCTATGGGTGACAGCTCCTCAATCAATCAATCATTTCCCTTGTTCCTTTTGTTGTCCTTCATATACTCTCATGGACTCATCAACTCAAGCCTGATGGACATACTGTAGATTGGCCCTGGACTGATGGGCATACTGTAGATTGGCCCTGGACTGATGGACATACTGTAGATTGGCCCTGGCTCATCATTAATGAAGACTGAAGTCATGTTGGTAAACATCATGAGTCTGTCTGAGTCAGTAATAAGGAGATCCAGGGTGACATGCTGTACATATCTAGGACTTCCTGTCCTCTGTCCCTGTCCCTGTGGGACTGCCTGGTTTCTGTCCCTGTCCCTGTGGGACTGCCTGGTTTCTGTCTCTGTCCCTGTCCCTGTGGGACTGCCTGGTTTCTGTCTCTGTCCCTGTCCCTGTGGGACTGCCTTGTTTCTGGCAGATAGATTGGTTTGTGATCTTGCCAAGTCCTATGGTCATTGTCACTTCATTGACCACAGGAGTTGACATGACAGCACAAACAGATCTGGCACAAGGCTACCTGACTGAGTCTCACCTCCTGCTTCCCCACACTTATCTCAGTCCATAGTGATGGTGCTACTGGTACTGATCCAGTCAGTCATTGGGGATCCAGGGTCTGGGCCTGGCCGGCTGACCGGTGGTGGCCAGGCAGAGGTTACAGAGTCACTGAGGACACATCCGGCCTGGTCCGCTCCAGTTCCTTCCTGCTGAACAAAGCGACCAGGGGGCCAGGCTCAAGACGTCTCCTCAGACTGGCTGGCCCGCTCTCTACGTGCACCGGAGCAGGAGCCTCAGAGGGGAGGCAGTCAGCCAGCCAGCCAGCCCTCGGGACTCTGGGCTGGGGGCCGATGACTGGGATCCGGGTGCTGGGACCGTACTTAACACATGCCTGTCTGGGCCTGGAGGAAGAGAGTTGGCCCTGCTCCCTCATTCCTTGTCCTCCTCATTCTCTCTCCTCCACGTCCACAGTATAACAATGAGGAGGTCAGAGTGGAGAGCAGCCCCCTCCTACACCCTTTTCCTGCCATTGTCAGTCAGTCAGTCAGTCAGAGAGGAGAGAGTCTCAGTGTTAGGTCTGCTCCCAGTGACCAACCACAGAGGAACACTGACCTTCTAGGGATCCGGGAACTGGCTCTGGAGGAGATGCGTAGACACACACAAAATGTCTTTGGCACAGGATCTCACTTTCACTTAATTTCTTATTTGCCAGCTACTCTTCCTGTGTGAATGGGTTAATGTGTTGAGTCTGCATGCCTTTCTTTATTCCCCAAACCTCAACATTATATACATCAACATTATATACCTCAACATTATATACATCAGAATTCTCCATCTGACATTCAACAACACGTCCAAGTTCATGAGTTCATGAATGAACGTGAGACATCTGGGACTTTGAGTATCAACACGTTCCGCTCCATAATATTCACTTCTGGTGGTCTGATCCTGAGCATCTCATTGGTTGGCCAGACAGAGGAGGATTGCGTCAGTCAGTCAGTCAGTCAGTCAGACTAGCTGTTAGAGGCACCTTTCCCTGTGGGATTAGGAGCCGGTCCTGAGCTGCGTCCCAAATGGCACCCTGTTCTCTCTGGCCCCTGGTCAAGAGTAGTGCACTATAAAGGGAATAGGGAGCCATTTGGGACACAGCCCTGTATATCCTGCATGCCACACCCCTCAAACCCTTTTTTGTCTTGTCCTCCTTCCACTGTATTTATGAGGCTGGAAACCAAACCACACTGGCCTGATCTGTACTGGATGGGAGGTGGCAGGGGAAGAGAGACAAGAGAAAGAGCGGGGCTGAATGGATGGGATGGGAGGCAGGAGGACTTCGAAAAAGTGGAAGGCTTTATGGATGGGTGGAAGGCAGAGGTAAACAGCGTCTGTGTGGGCCAAACCCGCCTGCTGTAGAGGCCCCTATCTGTGCCCCCGCCAGACCAGACCACCAGACTATACTGTCTCTGTGATTATATACCAACCAGACATGAGCCCATTAGGCAATATCCTGTCCGGCTGTCGCTCTCTGCCTCCCAGGCTTATCAATAAGACCAAGTGAAATTCATCCATTAAAATAATTCAAGTGCTTTTATAACCATTGGTTATAACTGATGTACAGTATATACAATATTAACTATTAGTTCTACAAATTTGTTTATGTAGTTCTGAAGTGTGTATCCCGCTGAATGTGGAAGTTGGGACGAGAGAATGTTGTGACCTAACAGTCTCTCATTGTGATGACGGCCTGATCCCACCTCTGACTGAACTGATTGGAAACCAGCAAAGCAAGGCACCGCTCTCCCGCTTTACAAAAGCATCAATCCTCCAGCAATCTCTCTCTCACCATTGTCTTTAAGCCATGGCTTTCTGCCTGAGTCCTGACTCTGTAGACAGGCTGCTCCACTCATAATGGCTTCTTATGCAACCAGTGACCATTGGCCAGAGAACACAGGGTCCTTGACTGGCCTGTCTGGGAATTATAAACCATTAGATTACTGTACTACAGCCTGAACACTATAACCTGCTAATAATAAGCCATTAAACTAGTCTAGAACCTGCTAATAATAAGCCATTAAACTAGTCTAGAGCCTGTTAACAATAAACCATTAAACTAGACTAGAGCCTGTTAACAATAAACCATTAAACTAGACTAGAGCCTGTTAACAATAAACCATTAAACTAGTCTAGAACCTGTTAATAATAAACCATTAAACTAGACTAGAGCCTGTTAACAATAAACCATTAAACTAGACTAGAGCCTGTTAACAATAAACCATTAAACTAGACTAGAGCCTGTTAACAATAAACCATTAAACTAGACTAGAGCCTGTTAACAATAAACCATTAAACTAGTCTAGAACCTGTTAATAATAAACCATTAAACTAGACTAGAGCCTGTTAACAATAAACCATTAAACTAGTCTAGAACCTGTTAACAATAAACCATTAAACTAGTCTAGAACCTGTTAACAATAAACCATTAAACTAGACTAGAGCCTGTTAACAATAAACCATTAAACTAGTCTAGAACCTGTTAACAATAAACCATTAAACTAGTCTAGAACCTGATGATTTGTCAGCCCTTCGAGGTTGTGTTTTTATAAGTGACCCTGGAAAGGAATCAGACAGATCCACGCTAACTGAATGTTATGCATAGAAATCTAGTATCCCTCTTGGAATCAGTCAGATCCACGCTAACTGAATGTTATGCATAGAAATCTAGTATCCCTCTTGGAGAGACGAGGCAGTGGATTTTAGATGTTTTATGTAATCCTTGTCTCTGACTCATCATCCATCCAGCAGGCCCATTGGACGGAACTGTGCTGATTGGAGAAAGGTCATTGGCAGACTGTGTTGCAGAGCTTTGTATCCATGCTTCTCCAATAGAATGACTCTTTCTGGTGTGTTGTAATGAGTCTTTTACCACCAGTTCTATTGGAAGCACACATCCATCATATTTTCTCACCCGTCTCAAGTTCTGTGGTCAGTTGTTATGCACATGCCTGGGATTCTGAGTTAAAGTAGAACTTTGCTGGTTTTCCTAGCTGAAGACTGCCATATTGTTTTAGGTCTCTGTGTTAGTCAGTCTGTTTTTTTTTATATCTGAGGCATTGTAGTCCCACAGGTTCAAAATCTAATCAAATGTTATTTGCCACATTCTTCGTAAACAACAGGTCTAGACTTACGGGCCCTTTACCAACAATACAGAGAGAACGATAGAAACATAATAACATGAGGAATGAAGACACAATGATTAACAATAACTTGGCTATATACACAGGGTACCAGTACCGAGTCAATATGCAGGGGTAAGAGGTGATTGAGGTAGATATGTACATAAAGGCAGGGTAAAGTGACTAGGCATCAGGATAGATAATAATAAGGTATTTGAGGTAGATATGTACATGAAGGCAGGGTAAAGTGACTAGGCATCAGGATAGATAATAATAAGGTATTTGAGGTAGATATGTACATAAAGGCAGGGTAAAGTGACTAGGCATCAGGATAGATAATAAGGTATTTGAGGTAGATATGTACATAAAGGCAGGGTAAAGTGACTAGGCATCAGGATAGATAATAATAAGGTATTTGAGGTAGATATGTACATAAAGGCAGGGTAAAGTGACTAGGCATCAGGATAGATAATAAGGTATTTGAGGTAGATATGTACATAAAGGCAGGGTAAAGTGACTAGGCATCAGGATAGATAATAATAAGGTATTTGAGGTAGATATGTACATAAAGGCAGGGTAAAGTGACTAGGCATCAGGATAGATAATAAGGTATTTGAGGTAGATATGTACATAAAGGCAGGGTAAAGTGACTAGGCATCAGGATAGATAATAATAAGGTATTTGAGGTAGATATGTACATAAAGGCAGGGTAAAGTGACTAGGCATCAGGATATATAATAATAAGGTATTTGAGGTAGATATGTACATGAAGGCTGGGTAAAGTGACTAGTCATCAGGATAGATAATAATAAGGTATTTGAGGTAGATATGTACATGAAGGCAGGGTAAAGTGACTAGGCATCAGGATAGATAATAATAAGGTATTTGAGGTAGATATGTACATGAAGGCAGGGTAAAGTGACTAGGCATCAGGATATATAATAATAAGGTATTTGAGGTAGATATGTACATAAAGGCAGGGTAAAGTGACTAGGCATCAGGATATATAATAATAAGGTATTTGAGGTAGATATGTACATAAAGGCAGGGTAAAGTGACTAGGCATCAGGATATATAATAATAAGGTATTTGAGGTAGATATGTACATAAAGGCAGGGTAAAGTGACTAGGCATCAGGATACATAATGAACAGTAGCAGCAGTGTTTGTGATGAGTCAAAATAGTTAGTGTAAAAGGGAGTTAATGCAGATAGTTCAGGTAGCTATTTGGTGAACTATTTAGCAGTCTTCTGGCTTGGGGGTAGGAGCTGTTCAGGGTCCTGTTGGTTCCAGACTTGGAGCATCAGTACCACTTGCCGTGTAGTAGCGAGAGAGAACAGTCTATGGCTTGGGTGGCTGGAGTCTTTCTCAATTTTTAGGGCCTTCCGCTGACACCGCCTGGGAGAGAGCAGGTATTGGAGGCCCTGCCTGGCCTGTGGTGAAAAGACATTCCACAGCGTTTCCTGTTTGGTTGGAGCGACGCTTCTCTTTCCCCCGTCCGCCTCCCTTCGCCTGCCTGCCTTCTCCGCTCCGGAATACCTCTCTTAATGAAATAATGTGAGCTGTGAGGTCAGAGAGGAAACTTGGCCTGCGTCCCAATCCCAAGTGACACCCTATTCCCTACGCAGTGCACTACTTTTGACCAGAATACTAGATATGGGCCCTGGTTAAACGTTGTGCACTTCATAAGGAATAGGGTGCCATTTGGGATTCTGCCTTGGACGGATGTATGTACCCTGTGTATCTCTATGCTGCCTGCCTGCCTGTGTGGAGGATGCCAGTTGGTTAGCACCAGTTGGCTAGCACAGGCCATTCACTTTAGTGATGTGTCAAGTTAGTGCTAGTTCCACATGTATTTCACATCAAAGACTGGAGCTGGTTTGAAATGGGCAAGACAAGCAAACAGGTCTCTGTAATAGTGTAGTGTTAAGGACATGCACATCATGTGACAGAATAAATTATATGATCTCGGATCTCTCAGGAGAAAGGCAACTAGTTCTAGCCAATATGAATGGCGTCTTGGCAGTTTTGCATATCAACCCATGGGCCTTACTAATACTTCTTTCACATTGTTTTTCCTGGCAACATACCATGAATCCTATTGGGCAATGTTTATATTCCCTTTTCAATCAGCCCCATCTTTACCTCTTTCTTGTCGGCATTCACCTTTTTATATTGCCATTGATTTGGCAGCAACTGAGCAAGAGACATTCAACTTTGACCCTATGTAACCTGATGCAGCAAGCAACATTGACCAAGTTCTAAATTCCTCCGATAGGACAGACTGTGTTGCCAACTTAGCGACTTTGTTGCTATGTTTAGTGAGTTTTCAGACCTCTCCAGCAACTTTTAAAAGCTTTTAGTGACTTATCCCACTCAATTCTGCCGCAAACTAGAGTGGGTGAAGCTGTCTGTCAACAGAAGTCACAGCAATGGCGCACACTCAGGCAGAGAAGCACAAGGGTAGGGGGTGGGCGGCGGGAGAGGGTGGCGAAAACTCTACGTCGGGGACCAACTCGAAATGTTGTCAGATATGTTCTGGTAATTATATGAGCTGGCTAGCCAGCTAATGTTACATACAGTTGAAGTCGGAGGTTTACATACACCTTAGCCAAATACATTTAAACTCAGTTTTTCACAGTTCCTGAAATTTCATCCCTTTCTTAGGTCAGTTAGGATCACTACTTTATTTTTTAAGAATGTGAAATGTCAGAATAATAGTAGAGAGAATGATTTATTTCAGCTTTTATTTCTTTCATCACATTCCCAGTGGGTCAGAAGTTTACATACACTCAATTAGTATTTGGTAGCATTGCCTTTAAATTGTTTAACTTGGGTCAAACGTTTCGGGTAGCCTTCCACAAGCTTCCCACAATAAGTTGGGTGAATTTTGGCCCATTCCTCCTGACAGAACTGGTGTAACTGAGTCAGGTTTGTAGGCCTCCTTGCTCGCACACGCTTTTTCAGTTGTGCCCACACATTTTCAATAGGATTGAGGTCAGAGCTTTGTGATGGCCACTCCAATACCTTGACTTTGTTGTCCTTAAGCCATTTTGCCACAACTTTGGAAGTATGCTTGGGGTCATTGTCCATTTGGAAGACCCATTTGCAACCAAGCTTTAACTTTCTGACTGATGTCTTGAGATGTTGAAAGGCACAGTCAACTTAGTGTATGTAAACGGGAGACAGCAGCTCTATAAACAATTCTTCCGTGGTGCCCCAGAATTCCTAATGAGTTCGTTATTGCCTGATTTTAATTTAATCAAAATAATTAAACATGAGGTAATTATTCAATAAATAGCAGTCACCACATTAATCATAGTAGAGGCACAGGAGCTGTAACGTAACAAAATGTGGAAAAAGACAAGGGGTCTGAATACTTTTCGAAGTGTGTAGCTTACCAAAGTATATATTTATACTCCGAAGTCCGACAGTGCTCGTCCTAATATTTATATATTTCTTTATTCCAGTATTTTACTTTTTAGATGTGCGTGTATTGTGAATTGTTAGATATTACTGCACTGTTGGAGCTAGGAACACAAGCATTTCACTAAACCCACAATAGCATCTGCTAAATATGTCTATGCGACCATTTTATTTTATTTGAACCAGGAGGATAGTCCTAGGCTGTGTCCCAAATCGCACCCTATTCACTATGTAGTGCCCAGATCAGAAGTAGTGCACTATAAAGGTAAGGTTCCGTTTGGGACACAGACCTAGTCTCAAAACGCAGAAAAATGTGTCCAAGGAAGTGACACGTGCTGTAGTAACAGGGCGTGTCTGGCTCTGTGCCTTTGTAGCCCAAAGCCCTGAAAATCCTCCTCCCAAGAGATGAAGAACTGGTTAATTTATCTTCCACTTTCTCTGTGTTGTCATTACATGTGTCTTGTCATTTTGAGAAGGGATTTATTGACATGACTTCATTCTTGTGTTCAAAGATGTATATTACCAATGTATTTACAGTGTTAGAATAGGTCATTATTTGTCATTGAACTATAATAATTCAATGCAGAAAAAGGACAGTACTGTAATTGCAAGAAAATGTTTTATATAATGCACATATTCCCCTCAGTCCCCTTTGTAAGTGATTTAAAGGTCTCCTAAAGAGGAAAGTCTGCAAACAGAGATTACAAAATGTCTGCTGCCTGAGGTGCAAGATGCAGCAAATGGAATATAGCTGCTTGCAGGGTGAGCTGTCTTGGCTGGCTGCTCACACGCACACGCACACACACACACCACAGCCAGTGAAATTAAAATAATTCCCAAAGGTCTGTTGTCAGACGGCCCTGACTCTCCTTCCTCCTCGCTCTCGCGCTCTCTCTCTGCTCTCTCTCTGCACTCTCTCTGCACTCTCTCTGCTCTCTCTCTCTCTGCGCTCTCTCTCTCTGCGCTCTCTCTCTCTGCGCGCTCTCTCTCTGCGCTCTCTCTCTCTGCGCTCTCTCTCTCTGCGCTCTCTCTCTGCACTCTCTCTCTGCACTCTCTCTGCACTCTTTCTGCACTCTCTCTCGCTATCTGCGCACTCTCTCTGCTCTCTCTCTCTCTCTCTCTCTCTCTCTCTCTGCACTCTCGCTCTCTCTGCGCTCTCTCTCTCTGCTCTCGCTCTCTCTGCTCTATTTCTCTGCTCTCTCTGCACTCTCTCTTTCTCTCTGCACTCTCTCTGCGCTCCCCTGTATCTTTCTAGGTCTGTTAAAATGAATTCAAGTTTGCATTTAATTATGTAACTATTGCGATAATATATATATATAATTCTCTCTTCTCTTTCTCACTCTGCACTGCGTCAGACATGGTCGTCAATCAGTGCCAGTTTTCCTCAATAACAATTAAATAGTGTGCTGAAGAAAACATGGTCCCTTTTAAGAAATAATACAAAACAAAAAAACTCTTTCCCTTCCTGTCCAGAGAGGATGGCGTCTCTGTCACATATTTCACCGTGAGCTGACTGGAGGCGGTAGAAAGAAAGTGACTTTGTATAGCCCTCAAGTCTTCAAATAATACACGCTGTGATGATATACATTGAGAGTTTTGTTTCTTTCCTTAATTTATTGCTTTTGGAGCGAGGCCTAACAAGCATAAATAAGCAGAGAGGGAACAATGGAGTGTTGGCTTTGTGAATTAAGCTTAATCTAGCAGGATCATTACACATTGAGGTTAGAGGTAGTTGGAATTGGAATTTCTCTGTCGCCTGCCAACCCCCCATTGTGACCTGCCAATGGAGCATCACGGTCATGTGCAGAGAGTAGAGACGTGACAGGAACAGGACATGCATTGTGACACTTGTCCCTTTCAGTTCAACCCAGTATGGGAATGTCTGACTTTCAGGGGTTTTCTGGCTGGTATTTCTGATGGGGGATTGGCTATGATTGTAGGAATTCAGAATTACAGTTTACATACACTTACGTTGAAGTCATTAAAACTCATTTTTCAACTACTCCACAGATTTCATGTTAACAAACTATAGTTTTGACAAGTCGGTTAGGACATCTACTTTGCGCATGACACAAGTAATTCTTCCAACAATTGTTTACAGACAGATTATTTCACTTATAATTCATTATATCACAATTCCAGTGGGTCAGAAGTTTACATATACATCATTTGAGTCAATTGGAGTTGTACCTGTGGATGTATTTCACGGCCTACCTTCAAAAACAGTGCCTCTTTGCCCGACATCATGAGAAAATCAAAATAAATAAGCCAAGTCTGGTTCATCCTTGGGAGCAATTTCCAAATGCCTGAAGGTACCACGTTCATCTGTACAAACAATAGTATGCAAGTATAAACACCATGGGACCACGCAGCCGTCATACCGCTCAGGAAGGAAATGCGTTCTGTCTCCTAGAGATTAACGTACTTTGGTGTGAAAAGTGCAAATCAATCCCAGAACAACAGCAAAGGACCTTGTGAAGATGCTGGAGGAAACGGGTACAAAAGTATCTATATCCACAGTAAAATCTCATGGCACGTATCATAAGAGTAGGGGTGTTAACCCCGGTGTCCTGGCTAAATTCCCAATCTGGCCCTCATACTATCATGGCCACCTAATCATCCCCAGCTTCCAATTGGCTCATTCATCGCCTGTAACTATTCCCCAGGTCGTTGCTGTAAATGAGAATGTGTTCAGTCAACTTACCTGGTAAAATAAGGGTCAAATACATTGTTAAAAAAACACAAAAAGCAGATTTTCTTTGACTCTTTCACAACAGTCAGGCCAGAGGTCATGAGGTCATACATTCAATGTTCTGTCTGTGTGTCAGTCTGAGGTTAGAGCCCTCCCCTGACCCCTTTCTATCGGTCTGTCTGGTTCTCCCCTCACAGTCTACTGCCTGAGCCTGGCTGTGGTCCTCTGCTCATGTAACATGTGTCCAGACACTCTTTTTTTGCTATTTCAATTGGTTTTAAGAAACGTACCCCACCAGCGATATACTTCCTCATGCAGTTGCAGGGGCACCAATAAAACATGACCAAAGGCTCCAAAAACACCCAAATACAACGCTCTCTGTATAGTGATGCAGGTTTTTAGATGTTATACACATTCAATTGTGTCATTCCGAACTTTATCCTGTCGGCTACCTGAGCAGTTATTCATGCAAGAGGGGGCCATAATTCCTCCACAGCGATGTGAGAGACTACAGGAAGCATTTGTTTGCAGTCATTGCAGCTTAAGGTGGCACAACCAGTTATTGAGTATAAGGGGCCAATTACTTTTCCACACAGGGGAATTGGGTGTTGCATAACTTAAATAAATAAAATAAGTATACTTTTTTGTTATTTGTAAACTCAGATTCCCTTTGTCTAATATTAGGTTTTGGTTGAAGATCTGATAACATTCAGTATCAAAAATATGCAAAAATAGAGAATCTGAAAGGGGGCAAATATTTTTTGCGGCACTGTATGTTACCATTTTCCTATAGGCTTTATGCTACTATTTTCCTGTCAAGTCTGGTCTGAATGAGGCTGGAGAGAAACATTACTGCAGTTTGTCATCAAATGTAATTTGTTTTAAAAAATCTGCACCAATGACAGGTTTTGAAAAATTCTATTCCAGCAAAAAATGTAAAATAATGCAATCTGATTTGTCTGAAAGCTGCTCAAAGAGATAACATCTATATATTCAAAACTCTGAAGTTTGAGTATTGAAAAGGGGCTTTTTTATATATATTTGTTTACAGCATTTAAGTTATGATGGAAAGAGTGACAGCAGATTCTCATGCAAACCCCAATTCTCCCTTGCTAACGTTTATGTAAATATTTAAATTTTTTCTCTAGCTTTGATGACTAAGTATACTGGAGTTGATAGTCATCTGGTAGCCATTTGGAAGCTGAATTACAGCTAATGATATCCTACAGGAAAACAACAGTAGCTAAAAATGCAACTCTACCCCTCGTTCTCCCCCTCTCTCTCTCTCTCTCTCTCTCTCTCTCTCTCTCTCTGTCTCTCTGTCTCTCTGTCTCTCTCTCTCTCTCTCTCTGTCTCTGTCTCTGTCTCTCTCTGTCTCTGTCTCTCTCTCTCTGTCTCTCTCTCTCTCTCTCTCTCTCTCTCTCTGTGTGTGTCTCTCTCTCTATGTCTCTCTCTCTCTCTCTCTCTCTCTGTCTCTCTCTCTCTCTCTCTCTCTCTCTCTCTCTCTCTCTCTCTGTCTCTCTCTGTCTCTGTCTCTCTCTCTCTCTGTCTCTCTCTCTCTGTCTCTCTCTCTCTCTGTCTCTCTCTCTGTCTCTCTCTCTCTCTGTCTCTCTCTCTGTCTGTCTGTCTGTCTCTCTCTCTCTGTCTCTCTGGGACATTGGATGGGACATTCATACAGCCGCTGTATAGACCCATGCGTTTGGGTGAGAAAGACAATCTCTCGGAGCGTCCCTTTATCTTGCCCACCCCAGCAAGGTGGCGCTCTCTTCACCTCTCCTCTCTCCTCCTCTCTCATTCCCCAGGGCAGAGCTCTGACTAGGGCTAGCTACTCTGGTCTGGGCCTTTGTTCTACCTCTGTGCCACTCTACACACCTTCCTTCCCCTCTCTCCCCTTTCTCTCTCCTCTCTCCCCTTTCTCTCCCCTTTCTCTCTCCTCTCTCCCCTGTCTCTCTCCTCTCTCCCCTGTCTCTCTCCTCTCTCCCCTGTCTCTCTCCTCTCTCCCCTGTCTCTCTCCTCTCTCCCCTGTCTCTCTCGTCTCTCCCCTGTCTCTCTCGTCTCTCCCTTCTCTCTCCCCTCTCTCTCTCCTCTCTCTCCTCTCTCCCCTCTCTCTCTCCTCTATTCCCCTGTCTCTCTCCTCTCTCCCCTGTCTCTCTCCTCTATTCCCCTCTCTCTCTCCTCTCTCCCCTCTCTCTCTCCTCTCTCCCCTGTCTCTCTCCTCTATTCCCCTGTCTCTCTCCTCTATTCCCCTGTCTCTCTCCTCTATTCCCCTGTCTCTCTCCTCTCTCCCCTGTCTCTCTCGTCTCTCCCCTGTCTCTCTCGTCTCTCCCTTCTCTCTCCCCTCTCTCTCTCCTCTCTCCCCTCTCTCTCTCCTCTCTCCCCTGTCTCTCTCCTCTCTCCCCTGTCTCTCTCCTCTATTCCCCTGTCTCTCTCCTCTATTCCCCTGTCTCTCTCCTCTATTCCCCTGTCTCTCTCCTCTATTCCCCTGTCTCTCTCCTCTCTCCCCCGTCTCTCTCCTCTCTCTCCCCCTGTCTCTCCTCTCTCTCCCCCTGTCTCTCCTCTCTCTCCCCCGTCTCTCTCCTCTCTCTCCCCCGTCTCTCTCCTCTCTCTCCCCCGTCTCTCTCCTCTCTCTCCCCCGTCTCTCTCCTCTCTCTCCCCCGTCTCTCTCCTCTGACCTGCTTCCCTTCTCCTCCCTCCACACACATATGTATCCAATCAGCCTCCACCAATCAGAGCCCAGCACCCCGTCACCCGTAGCAGCAGTAACTTAGTAAGACAGTATGTTTGAAATAAAGACCAGCAACATTAAAGTGGAACAGACGGCCTTTTAGCAACATTAAATCGTATTAAAATATGTTCATATACAGGAAGTATGAACCCTTTTTATTATTGTTATATCTTCATATACAGGAAGTATGAACCCTTTTTATTATTGTTATATCTTCATATACAGGAAGTATGAACCCTTTTTATTATTGTTATATCTTCATATACAGGAAGTATGAACCCTTTTTATTATTGTTATATCTTCATATACACCCCCAGGAAGTATAAACCCTTTTTATTATTGTTATATCTTCATATACACCCCCAGGAAGTATGTACCCTTTTTATTATTGTTATATCTTCATATACACCCCCAGGAAGTATGAATCCTTTTTATTATTATTTGTATTATTATAATTTTTTCTGACATCCGAGCACTTAGATATGTTTATTTTCACGTTTTCATACATTCATAGAATTTTTGGGAATTACATAAAGTAAGGCATGGGAAAGTTCTATAGCAAAATAGAGTGGGAAAGTTTGTCGTATGACAACATCCTCCCAGCAGCTACTGTAGCTAGCTAGCTAATGTTAGTCTCCGTTTTTTTTAGGTTGCTTAAATAAATAGCTACATAATAAATAAATAAATAGCCTATTAGCCACGTTATGACTGACTTGTGGTCATTGCCATGCTAGTTTGATTGTATTGACATTCCCAGCCTTGGTTACATTTTTACATTTTTGTTCAAAATATTGAGTCATTGAAACTGAAACAGTGCATCCTGAATGGGTGGTGGCAGCAAACAATGTACCAGGTACTGTAGCTGTGATTTACAACCTGATAGCAATATTTTTGGGACTACCAAGAAATGTATTGGTGAATTATATTAATCATGCATTGAACTGCATCCATCTAAACCTTTTAAAGTTGGTTTTGTAGTATAAACTGTGAATTTGATGTTTTTGACTGATATAATGATTGTCTGTTGCATTTCTGCAAAGTAGTTAAAACTCTGTCAGTTCTACACTTTTATAGTTCAAACCTCTGACAGACTGTGTGTTTTGAACTGTATAACCTCAAGTAGTGTGATAAAGGTGTCTCAGTCCATGTCAATGACTCAGTGCTCTGTGCGTGTCTCTGTTAAGCCAAGTATAATCCTTGTGTTTCTATGGGGCTTCAAACACAATACACACACTGCTGGCTTGGGGAACTCTGGTAGGAGACTGTGAGGGAAGGAACCCAAGTCTGTTCAGTTCAGATGCAGAACTTAATGGAAAGTTTCACTTCTTTCTGAATGATCTGCATCTGAACTGAACAGACTTGGGTTCAAATACTAATTTAAATACTTTCAAACACTGGGCTTGATTGAGCAATGAAACCCTGCTCATCTGGCACTCCAGGCAGGCTAAAGCAAACAGTAATAGGGTTTAAATGATGTTTAAGCTTTGAGACAATTGAGACATGGATTGTGTATGTGTACCATTCAGAGGGTGAATGGGCAAGACAAAATATTTAAGGGCCTTTGAACGGGTTACTGTAGTAGGTGCCAGGCGCACTGGTCTGTGTCAAGAACTGCAACGCTGCTGGGTTTTTCACGCTCAACATTTTCCCGTGTGTTTTAAAGAATGGTCCACCACCCAAAGGACATGCAGCCAACTTGGAGTCAACATGGGGCCAGCATCCCCGTGGAAAGCTTTCGACACCGGAGTCCATGCCCCGATGAATTGAGGCTGTTTTGAGGGCAAAAGAGGGTGCAACTCAATATTAAAATGTTTTGTATATTCAGTGTAAAGTATATACAGCAAAGGTGTTACTGGTGACAAGCATCAGCATCACTGTAAAGCCTACAAGTATTGTGTATTCTCATTCATGTTTCTGGCTCTCCCGCGCTCTCTCCCTTATTGGTGACTAGAGCTGTCAGTCAAAGTGATGCAAGGAGAATCTGAAAGAACACTGTGATGGAAAACATCTGACATGGTTCTGCCCTTCCCTGGCTGGCTCTGCGGCACGCCTGATTTCTGTTGAATGAAGTACAATTAAAGTGTGGGGCTGAGGGCGTCTGCCTGCCCCAGCAGAGTGGGGGTTTAAAGTGAGGGCGTTTTGAAGTAAAGTTGTTTGTAGGGAGGGTGTCTGCCTGGCTCAGAGTGGGGGTTTCCAGTTGTTCCTGTGCAGACGCTGCTGATGGGGAGATAAAAGTGCTGAGGGCACATGGTGCTACACACCTCCGCACTGCAGAGAGAGCCTGTAGACACACGCGCGCACACACACACACACACAGTCACACTTCGGGCATTTAAAACGACATTCTACACTCATTCACACCCGTAATGCCAACCCACTTGCCTGACGACTCACCTTGAATTGAATTCCGCCGCTCTATCGATTGCTACATTCAGTCTGTAAAATAAGTTTTATCGACGATTGGATAATCTCTAACCAATCAGAGTTGACAAGATCATGTAGGCCGGCTCTGGCCCAACCCATCGGTTTCTGGGACCAATCAGAACAGTTAGAATGTGTTCGCATTCTAGAAATCGTCTGGGAGGAAAACAAATCCAGACTCATGTTGGAGAAGAAACGGCAGATGGCCGGATCAATGTAGATGGGTAGCCAGGCAACCAACCCACCACATAACTTAAAAGAACAGTTTATCCACATACAACTCAGGCATGCACACATACTATGCACAAACCTTATCACCACTTTTACACACACACACACACACACACCCGTCCCCAGCCGTCCTCCTCCTCTCACTTGTAGTTCACCATTTGTAACCATGGGAACACCAGCCAGCCAGACAGACCAGTCATGACTGACCGTAACCGTACTGTACCACTGTTGAACGCAGTTGTAACTTTAGAGTGCACACACTATGCACATACTGTAACTTGCTTCAGAGAAGTCTTAGCTAATTCTCTCTCTCTCTCCGCAGGGTTTCCCGCCCCTGCCTAATGAAGCAGAGATCGCACACACCAAAAAGCTCTTCCGACGCAGAAGGAACGATCGACGGTAAGCACACACACACACACACACACACACACACACACTCCCTTCCTGGAACGTTGTTGCAACACTGATGAAACACTCAGCCAGCTCAGAACCCTTAACTCTTCTCTCCATCCAAAGCAACGTCAATGCAGGAATGGTCTGTGTGTCTCTGAGTGTAATTGTCTGCGTCCCAAAATGTAGGTTTTTAGTAGTGCACTGTATAGGGAATAGGGTACCATTTTGGATGAAAATGCTGTCATCACACGTGACCGTAGACATGAGCCTCTCTGAGTTCTCGCTCTCACTGCAGCGCTCAACGTTCCTTCACTCAATTAAATGAGTTTAATCTGCTGAAAATGTCTCCCGCGCATGACGTCAGTGGAAAGTTCTCCCCCGTTGCTAAGAAACAACCGAAAAAGAAAATATTTGGGTGTCTGACTGTGAAAGGAGGAACGTTGAGCCAGAGAGTGAGACATTCACTAATCTATTTTATTTCTTCCCTTCTTTATTGTTTTTTAAGCAGCGTTAGGTAATTGATTCCAAACAGGGATTGTGTTTTGTGGGTTAAATAGCTGTGGTTGGATTATAATGTTGCTGGGGATGCAGATCACAGTATACTAGTATAGACTACAGAGAGAGATGCAGACAGGCTGGATGGCTTTGCCTTAGGGCCCTGGCTGGCTGGCTGGCTGGCTGGCTGGCTGGCTGGCTGGCTGGCTGGCTGGCTGGCTGGCTGGCCGGCTGGCTGTGTATTGTATTGTTCATATTTACTGAGAGTACAGAATGTTGCCACTGGCTACAGGACCTGTGTATCAGTTTCTTCAGTGGTTTGTCTTTTATTGTTGAACATGTTGTAACCAAGGAGCATGATGGCTGTGATTACTTTTTAAAGATGGACTGATTTAAAAATATTGCAGTTCTTTGTCTCTGCTGTGCATTCTGGGGTTTGGGCGGTGTACCGTATCGAAATACCCTTGGTATAATTTTCCAAATCCATTTTGAATAGAGGTGAATATTAGTACTTTTTAAATAAATTCCTGCGGTCAAGCTGTGCACTAGGTAGTAGATAAAGCTGATATCGTTAATCATTTCACCTGTTAGGTAACTTACCGGTACTAGTTTCCCAAAGCAACTTGGTGCCGGCCCCATGTTTTTTGGGGTGTTTATTTTATTTTTTATTTTTTTACAAAGAACCACAAGGAGCGGAGCGGTGCTTGAGACGTTGACTGGTACTGTACTCCCGTAAATTTAGATTCTTGTGACTACAGTGGGAGCTGGGGATGTTCGTGAGATTCTTCCCTTTACACAGAGTGGTCATATTAGTGTGTAGCCCAAACTGTTTGGACGCTACAGACAGAAGTTGGCAGATCACCTGTACCGACTTCAGACGAGTCCCAATATGCTTGTAGGGATCGTATAGCAAATCATCGTGTTCGTGAGAGTTCGTTTGTAGGCCAAACTATTCGGACGCTAAAGACGATATTGTGAGAAGACAGATTTTCAGGACGTCTCAAGGTCTGACAAACACCGCGCTATATATGTCACCTTTCACCGCAGACACGGAAGTGTTACATAGACGGATGCGGTGGATTGAGACGCGTCCAATGCAAAAAATAAATAAATCTATCTTAAACTGACCGGTTTTTATGGGGATGTTTTTATTATGCTAGTTAGATTTCTGCTGGGGCACGACATCAAGATTAGGGGGATAACTCACATAATACTTTCTGCAGTGCTGAGGCTCTCAGAGCAGGACTCTCCAGCCCCAACCACAGAGCGACACAGAGCTGACTGGGGCTGACTGAGGGCAGCAGCCCGGGGCTGACTGAGCCGGGAGTGACGGGAGGTTCAGCCAAGGGGTGGGCCCCATTGTCCCAACCAAGCGTTAACACACACTTGTGTGCGCGCACGCATGCACACACACACACACCAGAGTTGGGCTCAATACCAATTAAAGGCAGTCAATTCAGGAAGTGATTTGAATTGAATATTCCAACATTTATAATTATATTTTTATTGAGAAGTTATTGAAAATAAATAATTATTTAATTGTAATTGATGTTTTCTTCCTGAATTGACTGCCTTCAATTTGAATTGAGTCCAACCCTTACACACACATCCACTGCCCCAACCCTTACACACACATCCACTGCCCCAACCCTTACACACACATCCACTGCCCCAACCCTTACACACACATCCACTGCCCTAACCCTTACACACACATCCACTGCCCCAACCCTTACACACACATCCACTGCCCCAACCCTTACACACACATCCACTGCCCCAACCCTTACACACACATCCACTGCCCTAACCCTTACACACACATCCACTGCCCCAACCCTTACACACACATCCACTGCCCCAACCCTTACACACACATCCACTGCCCTAACCCTCCTATAGGTGCACACTGTTCTCTCCTCATATATTCTCCTTTCTCTCACTGCTTCTGCCTGCTGTCTCTAGAACCACTATAGTCTCTCCCCCTCCCAGATCTTGTCATGGGGCCCAGCTCCCAGCATGCCGTGCAATAGCCTTAAGGTGTGTGACAGTGTGCTTGATGGAGCCGCCTGGCCACGGCCCTGCCTGGATCGTAATGTGAAACATGAATCAGTCCCGGTCCAGTCCTAATATTAAAGCTCCAGCATTCATTCTGTGAGTTAACAGAGCCAGGAGACGGCAATTAATGTTATGGCTTTCCACCCCCAGGATAGGTACAAGGAGCACTACACGCAATACAGGGGAAAAAGAGAGAACTACAGTAACAAAAAGAAGTATTAACCCCTGTGAGTGGGAGCAGTGCAGCTAGGGAGCTGGGGAGAGGGAGCTGGGGAGAGGGAGGCTGGGGAGAGGGAGGCTGGGGAGAGGGAGGCTGGGGAGAGGGAGGCTGGTAGACTCAGTAGGTAGCATCATCATTTAATCATTCCTCTACTTTTATGTCCTCCCTCTCTATGGGTAGCTTGACCTTTTTTAAGAGAGAGAGGGGGCGACAGTGGAACAGCAACGTGGGGGGGCCTACTGTACAGTTTCTGGTGATGCTAGTACACCTGTCCAGATGTCTTCTCTCTACAGCTCATATATCACTTGCTGGCTGGCTGACTTACTGTGGTGGTGCTCTCTCTCTCTATCCCCCCCTCTCCCCCAATATCCTCTCTCTCTCTCTCTCTCTCTCTCTCTCTCTATCCCCCCCTCTCCCTCAATATCCTCCCTCTCTCCCTCAATATCCCCCCCTGTCCCTCTCTATCTCTCCCTCTCTATCCTCTCCCTCCCTCAATATCCCCCCCTCTCCTCCTCTATCCCCCCCTCTCCCTCTCTATCCCCCCCTCTCCCTCTCTATCCTCTCCCTCCCTCTCTATCCCCCCCTCTCCCCCTCTATCCCCCCCTCTCCCTCTCTATCCCCCCCTCTCCCTCTCTATCCTCCCCTCTCCCTCTCTATCCTTCCCTCCCCTCCCCCTCTCTATCCTCCCCTCTCCCTCTCTATCCTTCCCTCCCCTCCCCCTCTCTATCCCCACCTCTCCCTCTCTATCCCCACCTCCCCCTCTCTATCCCCCCCTCTCCCTCTCTATCCCCCCCTCTCTATCCTCCCCTCTCCCTCTCTATCCTTCCCTCCCCTCCCCCTCTCTATCCTCCCCTCTCCCTCTCTATCCCCCTCTCTATCCTCCCCTCTCCCTCTCTATCCCCCTCTCTATCCTCCCCTCTCCCTTTGTGATGGATGTGTACTCAACATACACTGCTGTGTCTCTGTGAGGTGTGTGTGTGTGTGTGTGGGAACTGCTGCGTGTGTGTGTGTGGGAACTGCTGCGTGTGTGTGTGTGGGAACTGCTGTGTGTGTGTGTGTGTGGGAACTGCTGCGTGTGTGTGTGTGGGAACTGCTGTGTGTGTGTAAACTGCGGTGTCTGTGTGTGTGGGAACTACTGCGTGTGAGTGAGTGCTGATGGCAGGGAGGACACTGCGGTCTTGTTTGTCAGAGTTTTCTGGCTAAAGGACAAATCTTTCCCCTGGCAGGAACACTTTGCTGCAGAACACACCACATATAAACACACAAACACACACACACACCCAGCAGCATCTCTCAGTCCCAAATGGCACCCTATTGCCTATTTGTAGTGCACTATATAAGGAATAGTGTGATTTGGGATACAGCCTCTGCTCCCCTGCTGCCTGTCTGCTGCCTGTCTGCTGTCTGGCCCTACACTACACTGATTGTTGATATTCCTATTCAAGCAATGCAGATGTAGAAGCATGGGGGCTAGGAAGAACTCCCTAGAAAGGCAGGAACCTAGGAAGAAACCTAGAGAGGAACCAGGCTCTGAGGGATGTCCAGTCCTCTTTTGGCTGTGCATTGTTGAGATTCTTAAGAGTACATGGCCATTAAGGCCAGATCGTTCTTCAAGATGTTCAAACATTCATAGATGACCAGCAGAGTCAAATAATAACAGTGGTTGCAGAGGATGCAACAGTTCAGCACCTCAGCAGGTCCGGGGGAAGGTAGTACGTATGATGGCTTACATCCACGTGTGATCATGAATATTCATCTCTCCTGAACAAAAATATAATCAGTCAATTGAAATAAATTCTATTAATACATGGATTTCACAACTGGGAATACAAATGTGCATCTGTTGGTCACAGATAGGGGGCTGCAGTGGAGCAGGTTGAGAGCTTCGAGTTCCTTGGTGTCCACATCACCAACAAACTAGAATGGTCCAAACACACCAAGACCATCGTGAAAAGGGCACGACAAAGCCTATTCCACCTCAAGAGACTGAAAAGATTTAGCATGGGTCCTCAGATCCTCAAAAGGTTCTACAGCTGCAACATTGAGAGCATCCTGAATGGCTGCATCACCGCCTGGTACCACAACTGCTCTACCTCTGACCGCAAGGCACTACAGAGGGTAGTGAGTACGGCCCAGTACATCACTGGGGCCAAGCTTCCTGCCATCTAGGAACTCTATACCAGGCAGTGTCAGAGGAAGGCCCTAAAAATTGTCAGACTCCAGCCACCCCAGTCAGGGAGGACAGACTGTTCTCTCGGCTGATCCAATCTTCAGGAACGAGTTTGAGGGCAACGAAAAGAAAGGACATCTTGACATCTTGTGGACAATCAGAGGCTTAAACCAGAGACCAGACCACCTGAAGACATGAAGACAACAGAGATAATCAACACAGTACACAGTAAGCACGCAGTGCACAGTAAACACGCAGTGCACAGTAAACACGCAGTGCACAGTAAACACGCAGTAAACGACATGCATCTAGAATGATATGCAGATGCAATTTGTTCCTGATTTGTCGCTTGAACAAAACAACTCATGCATACATGAACACATGACTGTATATTTCAATACCAACCACATGTAACAGGACACTAAGATGGAAAGATGTTCACACTCACGCACACACACCATCATAACGATGGCTCTGCTGAGAAGCTTTTTTTGCTGTCTTATTGTCAGTGGAAGGAAGCTGCAGTGGGTTGTAGAGGAAGAGATGGGAGGCTGCTAGGCTGCTGTCTGAAGGGAGACCTATACAGTGTTTCCCCTAGGATTTTTTTCAACAGCGGTGGCAGTGTTAGTAGTGGCATGTTTTCGGTGCACCACTGGTAAGTGCATATAGGGAAACACGCACGCGCACGCACGCGCACACACGCGCACACACGCGCACACACGCGCACACACGCGCACACACGCACACACACACACACACACACACACAAGATACGCACACGTTTTGAATTTAGCCGACATGTCAACTGGGTAGAAATGAGCTCTGATTTACAGGAATGTGCGTCTTGCTGCCTTGATTCAACAAACTTGCTTCTGTTGTCCCACTGTAACGCTTTAGAGATTATATAACTCCTGACTGCAACGCTTTAGAGATTATATAACTCCTGACTGCAACGCTTTAGAGATTATATAACTCCTGACTGCAATGCTTTAGAGATTATATAACTCCTGACTGCAACGCTTTAGAGATTATATAACTCCTGACTGCAACGCTTTAGAGATTATATAACTCCTGACTGCAACGCTTTAGAGAATATATAACTCCTGACTGCAACGTTTCAGAGATATTATATAACTGCTGACTGCAACGTTTCAGAGATATTATATAACTGCTGACTGCAACGTTTCAGAGATATTATATAACTCCTGACTGCAACGTTTCAGAGATATTATATAACTCCTGACTGCAACGTTTCAGAGATATTATATAACTCCTGACTGCAACGTTTCAGAGATATTATATAACTCCTGACTGCAACGTTTCAGAGATATTATATAACTCCTGACTGCAACGTTTCAGAGATATTATATAACTCCTGACTGCAACGTTTCAGAGATATTATATACAGTGCATTCGGAAAGTATTCAGACCCTTTCCCTTTTTACACATTTTGTTACGTTACAGCCTTATTCTAAAATGTATTAAGTATAATTTTTTCCTCAATCTACACACAATAACCCATAATGAATTTTTTGAATATTTATTAAAAAGAAAAAACGAGAACCTTCCAGAAGGACAACCATCTCTGCAGCCCTCCACCAATCAGGCTATCATCGTAGAGTGGCCAGACAGAAGCCACTCCTCAGTAAAAGGAACATGACAGCCCACTTGGAGTTTGCCAAAAGGCACCTAAAGGATTCTCTTGTCTGATGAAACCAAGATTGAACTCTTTGGCCTCAATGGCAAGCGTCACGTCTGGAGGAAACCTGGCATAATCTCTACGGTGAAGCATGGTGGTGGCAGCATCATTCTGTGGGGATGTTTTTCAGCGGCAGGGAAAACAGAAACTGCTGCCTTTCCTCTTACAACTACAGACTGACCAGGATGACCTCACGTTTACGTTGTAGACACAGATGAAGGCAGATGCGCGCAAACACACACACACACACACACACACACACACACACACACACACACACACACACACACACACACACAGCAGTATTGAACCAGGAATAGGTAAGCCTCCTGTGCTGCTACTGCTAATGAAATCTAGTGAATCCATACATGCATCCATCCATCCATCCATCCACCACTCGATAAAGAACCTGTCTGGAACATAATAAAACATTTCAACGTTGAGTGGTTCCTCTCTGCTGGCTAGCTGACTGGATCGATGGGCTGGTCTGGGTCAGATAAGGATGCATCCTAAATGGCACCCTTTTCCATAGTAAAGTGCACTACTTTTGACCAGGTGGTGCACTATGTAGGGAATATGGTGCCATTTGGGACCCATCCAAGGTGTTTCTTAATCAAAGGGTCTAGCAGCCAGCCTCAGTTCTCTGTCGTCACGGTAACAGCAGCAATCGGCAACCATGTGTATGTCTGTCTGTCTCTCATACCACTGTCTGTCATCTCTTATATCACTTTTTAGTTGCCATGTAGACATGTTGTAGAAGTGTGTAATTAAATCTGTAGTTGTTTTGCCTGTTGGTTTTGTTGTGCATGCCATCCCCTCTTGCTTTGTGTCCGCCCTTGTTTTCCCATCCTCTATCCTCCTCCATTCCAACACACTGTCATGCTGCTTTTAGAGTTGTGCACCACATCATCCAGGACCATCTAGGCCTAACCGTGCTGCTGCCGCCTGGGGGAAAACGACTAGTCAGTACCAGGTAAAGTAGAGCCACGCTCAGGAGAGGGGAGGAGAGGAGAGGAGGGGAGGTGGAGAGGAGAGGAGAGTAGGGGAGATGGAGAGTGGGGGAGTGGAGAGGAGGGGAGATGGAGAGTGGGGGAGTGGAGAGGAGGGGAGATGGAGAGTGGGGGAGTGGAGAGGAGGGGAGATGGAGAGTGGGGGAGAGGAGGGGGAGGGGAGATGGAGAGGAGGGTTTGGGGAGATGGAGAGTGGGGGAGAGGAGGGGGAGGGGAGATGGAGAGGAGGGTTTGGGGAGATGGAGAGGGGGGAGAGGAGGGGAGATGGAGAGTGGGGGAGGGGAGATGGAAAGTGGGAGAGGGGAGATGGAGGGGAGGGGAGGAGGGGAGATGGAGAGGGGGAGGGGAGGTGGAGAGGAGGGGGAGGGGAGGTGGAGAGGAGGGGGAGAGGAGGGGAGGGGAGAGGGAAGTGGGTCTTTATAAAGTCTTCATGAAGTCTTTATTAACCTCTTTATCCCACACACACACACACACACACACACACACACACACACACACACACACACACACACACACACACACGGTATGACAAGGATCAGCCTCATGGGAGATAACACAACAGATTAGACTGTGAACCAGACTAGTTTAAGGAACACTATGGTCCATGTTCTGTATGTTAGAATCCAGGGCATGCATAAATCATTCACTCTGTCATATCCTTTTCTGCTGATCTATTATTGGTTCTATAATAATAGAATGCATTAGTTCATTAACTAGACCAGAACAGGTCCCTACTGAGTTATCCCCATGGATGGATCTTTGCTGTATATTACTAATAGGAGCAGACTTGCTCCACACGTCTCCCTCAAGGCTTTTATCTCTACCTACCTACTACAATACTATACACTGATCACACACTGAACTGACCTCCTACCTCCCCAGGAGAGGGGAACAGCGGGGCCAAGCAGAGAGGCTGATGGATAGACATACACGTACTGTATATATATAAATACACACTGCCGTCTGAAGCACAAGACTAGGTCACCTGCATTTCCTTACAACACTCCCATCCTTTTCCACCCCACTTATTTCCCCGGCTTCTGTCTAGCACCCCCCTTAAGAGCACCAACCAAATAGCAGAAAGCACTCACCTCTCCTCTCCTTCCTCTTCTTCTCCTCCTCCTCCTCTTCTCCTTCACCTTGACTCCTGTCTCCTGCTCCCGTCTCGCTCAGCATGCTTAGTGCCTCAGGATGCACAGACAACAGAGAACCATGTGTACACGGAAGCACCATTCTAGTATAGTCAACATCCTAGTGTAGGTAGCCTGTAGGCCTATTCTAATATTATGTGTTCAGAGTTATGAAGCTCTACTCATCATAGTCGTTAGTCGTTGTACATGCAGCTGAGTTTAAAGCCGGAGAAATGTGGTACACAGAATTATTTCGCACATTATTTGATCTCCTGCTCGATAGATCATTCATTTCAGACTGCCATTTATGACATCAAAGTGATGCTGTTTTATTCCATTTGAGTACATATTCAAGGTCTCTTATTGTGAAAGTCTCCCTTTGACCACACAAGTGGCTTAAGAAAAGTACACGTTTAAAATGTTCCCTCTCTGTTTTGATAATGCCAGACAGTGCAATACAAGGTAAGAAAAGTTCAAAAACATTTGGTAAAGAAAAAGTCTGTAAAAAGCTGACTTTTCATCTCCTGTTCTAAAATGTTAAAAGCGTTATTAAAGCTGAATGTCTCACAGGTCAGGGTTCAGACAGAGGCTTTCTCCCTGTACCATTTCTCCCTGTACCATTTCTCCCTGTACCATTTCTCCCTGTACCATTTCTCCCTGTACCATTTCTCCCTGTACCATTTCTCCCTGTACCATTTTAACATTAAAAACATTTCAACAGCCTTTTTCTTCACATTGTGAATCCTTCTATTGAATATCCGCCTACAGTCTTTATGCCGACTATTGTTCATTAATCCAATACTGTTCTCTCACCTCTCCACTTCCTGTTTTTTTATTATAATTGGGTTTTTTTAACCTTTTTTTAACTAGGCAAGTCAGTTAAGAGCAAATTCTTATTTACAATGACAGCCTACCTACAGGGTCAGCCCCTGGAGCAAATTAGGGTTAGGTGCCTTGCTCAAGGACTACATCGGCAGGTTTTTTCACCTTGTCGGCTCGGGTATTCGAACCAGCGACCTGGCCCAACGCATTTGGTGAATCCATATAACTACTAGACAATGTGCTGTTTCTCTCCTCTGCTTTTGGGTATTCTACCATGAAACACTTTACAGTCAAGGACTGAGACTAGACCACTCAGGAACACTGAACAACTCTTGAAAAGCTATTCTGGTGTGTCTTTGGCCTTATACTGTAAGTTGGGTGATTGTTTAGCTAAAGGCCAACGCTCTCTCCTCGCATGAGTATTCTACCATGGAACACTCTGGAGCTGCAGCTTTAATAGACAAGTAGAGCGTTGGGCCAGTAACCGAAAGGTTGCTGGTTAGAATACCCGAGACAACAAGGTGAAAAATCTGTCTGTGTCCTTGAGCAAGGCACTTAACCCTAATTTGCTCCAGGGGCTGAACCTGTAGGTAGGCCATCATTGTAAATAAGAATTTGTTCTTAACTGACTTGCCTTGTTAAATAAATAAATAAAAACACATACTTACACAGGAGGCATACCAGGAGCTCGGCTGAGGCCTCTAGGCATCTGCCCACAAGATGTTTCTGTGTCGGTGATGGTCGGGGTCAGGCCCGGGGTAAACACTCAGTCATAGAGTGGCACAGTCGGAACCTGGGGCCCTCGGAACGTCGGAACCTGGGGCCCTCGGAACGTCAGACACTCCAAGCCTCTCCTCCATTGGTCTGACAGTGTCAACAGTCACTGCTCACTCGAAGGCTTTGGGGAAAAGGTTGAGATTGTTCCGGGCTGGGGAATTTTTTTATGAGCACAGAGGGCTGCAGGCTACAAAGGTTAAGTGCTGTTGGCTGGGAAGGAGACAGGTTAAAGAAGGATTTTTAAGCCTTGAGACATGGATTGTGTACGTGTGCCATTCAGAGGGTGAATGGCACACGTACACAGTGCTTTTGAACGGGGTATGTTAGCTTTGAGTGTGTCAAGAACTGCAATACTGCTGGGGTTTTCACGCTCAACAGTTTCCTGTGTGTATCAAGAATGGTCCACCACCCAAAGGACATCCATTCAACTTTACACAACTGTGGGAAGCATTGTAGTCAACATAGGCCAGCCCCGACGCATGGAAAAAGGGGATGCAACTCAATATTAGGAAGGCGTTCCTAATGTTTTGTACACTATAGGACATTTGTGGAGACATCATTATATTTGGACTGTTGTTGTGACATGTACAACCACTATACTGTGTGCGTGTCCAAGACAGGCAGAGGGTTTCAATATAGTTTGATGTTGACATGGTGGGTTCAGGAAACTAGCTATTAGCTACTTACGTTACACAGGGCACCACGATGCTCCACTCACATATCAGTTTAATAACCACCACACACACACTCACACACACACACAGTACTACCACAAACACTCTCCTCCTCTACGCTAAACTACGCCAACATAGCTCAGGGTGCTGCCTAGCCCCGTAATGGCATAAATAGCCCAGAGAAACACAACACGGTAGCAGAGCAGAGGACTGAGCACCCATAATATTCTACTAATGGTCTACTAATGAAAAGCTGTGGATCCACAGAGCCAGCCGTGTAGGAGCCAGCTCCTCCAGAGAATGGAATGTAGGTCATGGGTTTGGTAGGCAGTGGCAATGCAGCACTGGAAACACAGACTGGCTGGCTGGTTGGCTGGCCGGCTGGGTATATATCACTGCGGCACAGGAAACTGGCAGGCATTGCTGTGGCTGGGCCTGGCTGGCTGGCTGACTTGCTACATATCACTGCAGCGCTGGAAACCGTCTGACTGGCAGGCTGGCATTGCTGTGGCTGGGCCTGCATGGCTGGCTGGCTGGCTGACTTGCTACAGATCACCGCAGTGCTGAAAACACAGGCTACGTCCTGGCTGGCTGGCTGGCTGGCTGGCTGGCTGCTCAATCTTTAAAGAGAGGGAGAGAGAATTTATGTGCTATTGGATTTTCTGAGTGTTGATCGGCTTCATGTTTTCTGTATCTCTGCGGCGTGGCTGTGCTGTCGAATATAAAGGAGAGCAGTTGAAATCAGCTAGAAATCCATTGGATTGTGTTGTTTATGTCGTGTGAAGGGTTAGAATTATGTTTGAGGGCCGTTTCAGGTTAATTGCTTGCTTCAGATTATTGTGTTTATGATGGTTTCATAGTGATAGTTGAAAAGAAGGCATGTTCAAAAGGTATTTTCTTCAGTTGTGTCATACTGTAAACTGATATATTTTGGTCAATGGGTTGATAACTGATAGAAGACGTGTTATTAGACCTCACACAGGCTTTCTGTAAGTACCAGTTGGTCTGAGGCTAATGAACATAACAGGATATCTTCTCCACACAAATGTTCCTAGTCCTGTTGCGTCAGTCATCCCCTAGTGAATCAGAGACTCGCGTCACATGGGGAAGCACCTACTGTTTATAAGAACAAACAGGCCTCCCTCGTCATAGCTTAAGACAGATCTGTCTTGTTGGGTTATATCAATATTATCTGTCTTGTTGGGTTATATCAATAGTATCTGTCTTGTTGGGTTATATCATTAGTATCTGTCTTGTTGGGTTATATCATTATTATCTTGTCTTGTTGGGTTATATCAATATTATCTGTCTTGTTGGGTTATATCAATAGAATCTGTCTTGTTGGGTTATATCATTAGTATCTGTCTTGTTGGGTTATATCATTATTATCTTGTCTTGTTGGGTTATATCATTAGTATCTGTCTTGTTGGGTTATATCAATAGTATCTGTCTTGTTGGGTTATATCAGTAATATCTATCCTATCTGAAAGTAGTGACCACTAGGCTCTGGTAGATCTGTGTCAGGCTAGACCAGGCAGACTTGAGAGTGGGACTGTTTTACAACAGACGTTCAACAGAGAACAGGCAGACCATGGGACTGTTACAATAGACTGTCAACAGAGAACAAGCAGAGAAAGAGGAAGTGATGATGTCACAGGGCTGAACAGAACAGATGGGCGTGGATTGGGTGACAGGGGTGGCTGGCTTGGTTCACGCTTTGCCATGTGGGTAACGGAACCCTTACCCCCCCTGCTCCTCTCGTTACAGGAGACTGCAGCAGCAGAGACCTCCGGGAGGAGGAGACAGGAAGACCCAGAATCATCAACAGCAGTCGTCACTACAACAACAACCGGCCAATCAGCAACAGAATGACCAGCAGCAGCAGCAGCCCGGGCCGGGGGGGAATAGTAGACACCCTCGGGACCAACAGCAGCACCAGGGAGGACAGCGTGGAGGTAGCCACGGGCAGCAGTACCAGGGCCACGGCGGGCAGCGCCAGGGACCTCCCCACCACGGCTACAGCCAGAATCGCCGCTGGCACCACAACCAGAAGGGGCAGGGAGTGGGGCAGGGGCAAGGTTGCCCGGCAGGTGACAGAGACGGGGACAGGGGGCCAACCCCAATGGGAGACAGGGACAGGGGGCCAACCCCAATGGGAGACAGGGACAGGGGGCCAACCCCAATGGGAGACAGGGACAGGGGGCCAACCTCAATGGGAGACAGGGGGCCAACCCCAATGGGAGACAGGGACAGGGGGCCAACCCCAATGGGAGACAGGGACAGGGGGCCAACCCCAATGGGAGACCGGGACAGGGGGCCAACCCCAATGGGAGACCGGGACAGGGGGCCAACCCCAATGGGAGACCGGGACAGGGGGCCAACCCCAATGGGAGACCGGGACAGGGGGCCAACCCCAATGGGAGACCGGGACAAGGGACCAACCCCAATGGGAGACAGGGACAAGGGACCAACCCCAATGGGAGACAGGGACAGGGGGGCGGCACCACTCAAAAACACCAAAGAGACTGAGAACGTAATGGCAGAGGAGGCCAGCACCAGGCTGGAGACAGAGAGCTTCAGGGGCCCCAGTGAGGGGCTTCCCAGCCAACCTTGGGGACAGGAGAAGGTCCAGAGTCTGACGGGGAGTGACAAGCACAGTGACAGCCAGCTGGACGAGGGCCCTAAAGTCAGCCTGCTGCAATCATCCAAGGAGAGGCTGAGGAGGAGGCTAAAAGACGAGGTAAACTAAAACTCTTTACTGTCTTATGTCTGCCAATCACCATCAGTCTTAGGCAGGCCACGGCCACGCCCTCCCCTTTCTGCACACACATAAACACACATGCACGCATTACACACACATTCACATTGCATACACAAACACACACACAAACATGTGCATGCACACACAGTAATGAATCCATCATTTTAGATGCATACACACGCGCGCACGACTTGGATGACGCATGACTTGACCTTCGCCTCTCCCGAGCCCGTTGGGGAGTTGCAGCGATGAGACAAGATCATAATTGGATCGCTTTTGCATGTCACGAGATTGGGGAGAAAAAATGTATCAAAAATGTATCAAAATAAAAGATGAACAGTGGTGGCTTGTCTGTAGATTCTGCTGTCTTGTGTCAACTTCTCTCGTAGCCTAACTCGTCTGTTTAGTTCTTAACCTAAGAGTCTAAGACGTGGACGCTCCTAACCCACTTACAGCCTGCGACAATATACAGCTTCAAACACGCCGATCTGAAGGGGAAAAAACAGGCTGAGGCTCAGATGGCACCCTATTCCCTATATAGTGCACTACTTTTGACCAGGGCCCTTATAGTCTCTGATCAAAAGTCGTTTACTATATAGTGAATGTTGTGCAATTTGGGACGCGACCAGAGAGAGGAATTTAGCTAAGTGTGAGTTAACATGGGACATTATCCACAGTCAGATACCTGTCTGCGTTTGGGTCAAGGGTCACATTCGTTAAGGCATACTCTAGCAAAACGGTTTTCAACAGAGAACGACAACTGTGCTTATAATTGAATAATTCCAGGTAGTCCCTGTTTCAGTCTACTTTCTTTCATTTGATGCAACCCTGTTCCTGGAGTCCTCATTAAGGCCAGAGAGAGGTGCTACGTTGTACCTAACCAGGCAGTATAGCCTACTCCTCATTAAGGCCAGAGAGAGGTGCTACGTTGTACCTAACCAGGCAGTATAGCCTACTCCTCATTAAGGCTAGCTCTATATGCTACGTTGTACCTAACCAGGCAGTATAGCCTACTCCTCATTAAGGCTAGCTCTATATGCTACGTTGTACCTAACCAGGCAGTATAGCCTACTCCTCATTAAGGCTAGCTCTATATGCTACGTTGCACCTAACCAGGCAGTATAGCCTACTCCTCATTAAGGCTAGCTCTATATGCTACGTTGTACCTAACCAGGCAGTATAGCCTACTCCTCATTAAGGCTAGCTCTATATGCTACGTTGTACCTAACCAGGCAGTATAGCCTACTCCTCATTGTATGGTGAGAACACCTTGACCCCTCCCTGTATTATACTAGACTCACTGGCATGGTGTTAAGAAGCATATTGATGATGTCATATCCTATTGATCTAATGTCAAACCATATTTCCTCTCTCAGGGGTTTTACTCCCTGTGTAAACGGTTTGGTTAAACATCTATTGATCAGAGAAAGGCACCATGCTTGTTCATATGTCAGCTCAAATACATGATTACAAAACCTGTGGTTTTTATGACTAGGCAGCACTGGTGTAAAGTACTTAAGTAAAAATACTTTAAAGTACGACTTAAGTAGTTCTTTGGAGTACAGTTGAAGTCGGAAGTTTACATACACCTTTAGCCAAATACATTTAAACTCAGTTTTTCACAATTCCTGACATTTAATCCTAGTAAAAATTCCCTGTCTTAGGTCAGTTAGGATCACCACTTTATTTTAAGAATGTGAAATGTCAGAATAATAGTAGAGTGATTTATTTCAGCACATTCCCAGTGGGTCAGAAGTTCACATACACTCAATTAGTATTTGGTAGCATTGCCTTTAAATTGTTTAACTTGGGTTTCAGGTAGCCTTCCTCATGCTTGAATTTTGGCCCATTCCTCCTTACAGAACTGGTGTAACTGAGTCAGGTTTGTAGGCCTCCTTGCTCGCACACGTTTTTTCAGTTCTGCCCACAAATTATAGGTTTGAGGTCAGGGCTTTGTGATGGCCACTCCAATACCTTGACTTTGTTGTCCTTAAGCCATTTTGCCACAACTTTGGAAGTATGCTTGGGGTTATTGTCCATTTGGAAGACCCATTTGCGACCAAGCTTTAACTTCCTGACTGATGTCTTGAGATGTTGCTTCAATATATCCACATAATTTTCCTTCCTCATAATGCCATCTATTTTGTGAAGTGCACCAGTCCCTCCTGCAGCAAAGCACCCCCACAACATGATGCTGCCACCCCCGTGCTTCACGGTTGGGATGGTGTTCTTCGGCTTGCAAGCCTCTCTCTTTTTCCTCCAAACATAACGATGGCCATTATGGCCAAACAGTTCTATTTTTGTTTCATCAGTCCAGAGAACATTTCTCCAAAAAGTACGATCTTTGTCCCATGTCAGTTGCAAACCGGAGTCTGGCTTTTCTATGGCGGTTTTGGAGCAGTAGCTTCTTCCTTGCTGAGCGGCCTTTCAGGTTATGTCGATATAGGACTTGTTTTACTGTGGATATAGATACTTTTGTACCTGTTTCCTCCAGCATCTTCACAAGGTCCTTTGCTGTTGTTCTGGGATTGATTTGCACTTTTCGCACCAAAGTACGTTCATCTCTAGGAGACAGAACGCGTCTCCTTCCTGAGCGGTATGACGTTTACTTGGTGTTTATACTTGCGTACTATTGTTTGTACAGATGAACGTGGTACCTTCAGGTGTTGGAAATTGTTCCCAAGGATGAACCAGACTACAATTATTTTTCTGAGGTCTTGGCTGATTTCTTTTGATTTTCCCATGATGTCGAGCAAAGAGGCACTGAGTTTGAAGGTAGGCCTTGAAATACAGCCACAGGTACACCTCCAATTGACTCAAATTATATCAATTAGCCTATCAGAAGTTTCTAAAGCCATGACATTTTCTGGAATTTTCCAAGCTGTTTAAAGGCAGTCAACTTAGTGTATGTTAACTTCTGACCCACTGGAATTGTGATATAGTGAATTATAAGTGAAATAATCTGTCTATACACAATTGTTGGAAGAATTACTTGTGTCATGCACAAAGTAGATGTCCTAACCGACTTGCTAAAACTATAGTTTGTTAAGTCTGTGGAGTGGTTGAAAAATGATTTTTAAAGACTTCAACATAAGTGTATGTAAACATCCGACTTCAATTTTATCTGTACTTCGCTATAAAATAAATGGACTACTTTTATTTCACTACATTCCTAAACAAAATAATGTACTTTTTACTCCATACATTTTCCCTGAAACCCAAAAGTGCTTCTTACATTTTGAATGCTTAGCAGAACAGGAAAATGGTCCAATTCACGCACTTATCAAGAGAGCATCCCTGGTCATCCCTACTGCCTCTGATGTGGCAGACTCACTAAACATAAATGCATAATTTGTAAATGATGTCTGAGTGTGGAGTGTTATCCGTACATTTTTAAAACATTAAAATGGTGCTGCCTGGTTTGCTTAATATAAGGAATTTGATACTTCCGTATATTTAGAACCAAATACTTTTAGACTTTTACTCAAGTAGTATTTTACTGGGTGACTTTCACTGTTACTTGAGTCATTTTCTATTAAGGTATCTATACTTTTACTCAAGTATCACACTGCTAGGCAGTTTCCCGGACACCATTTAAGACCAGCTCTAGACTGAAAGGCTGTGATTCTCCATTGAGCAGGATTGTTTTTCTGCTGTTCTCCAGGAGGAGGCTGTGGTGTCCCCGGTCGGGCCCCAGCGGAGCCGCATGGACCGCTTGCTGGAGATCCTGAACTGTATGAGGAACAACAGAGCCGGGGTGGACGGCCAGCTCAGCTCCTTCATGGAGGAGGCCCAGAGTTCGGCCCAGTCAGAGGAGACCCTGGACCAGATAGTCAGCACCATCTACAGCAAGGCCCTCAGCGACAGGAGCTTTGCTTCTACTGCTGCCAGGCTCTGTGACAAGATGGCCCTGTTCATGGTGGAAGGGACCAAGTTCAGGTCATTGCTGCTCAATATGTTACAGGTGAGAGGGAGAGATGAGGGAGGGTGTGTGTGCGTGTGCGTGTGCGCGCGTGCGTGCGCACATTCATTCCTGTGTCTGTCAGACAGTGACTATGTGTGAGTGGTGTCTGTCTTGAGTGTGGATGTTCATAATTGGTGTCGGGAGCTAAATGCCACAGCTAATGAAGGTTCTGGGAAGCCACAGCCTGAAGGTTTTGACATCTGTCCAGCCTCACCAGATAATGCCTCCTCCCACCTATATTATGGCCCGGCGCCTTCCCCCTGCCTGGGTGTCATGACTTCTCTCCCCCTGCCTGGGTGTTATGACTTCTCTCCCCCTGCCTGGGTGTCATGACTTCTCTCCCCTGCCTGGGTGTCATGACTTCTCTCCCCCTGCCTGGGTGTTATGACTTCTCTCCCCCTGCCTGGGTGTCATGACTTCTCTCCCCTGCCTGGGTGTTATGACTTCTCTCCCCCTGCCTGGGTGTTATGACTTCTCTCCCCCTGCCTGGGTGTTATGACTTCTCTCCCCCTGCCTGGGTGTCATGACTTCTCTCCCCCTGCCTGGGTGTTATGACTTCTCTCCCCCTGCCTGGGTGTTATGACTTCTCTCCCCCTGCCTGGGTGTCATGACTTCTCTCCCCCTGCCTGGGTGTTATGACTTCTCTCCCCCTGCCTGGGTGTTATGACTTCTCTCCCCCTGCCTGGGTGTTATGACTTCTCTCCCCCTGCCTGGGTGTTATGACTTCTCTCCCCCTGCCTGGGTGTTATGACTTCTCTCCCCCTGCCTGGGTGTTATGACTTCTCTCCCCCTGCCTGGGTGTTATGACTTCTCTCCCCCTGCCTGGGTGTCATGACTTCTCTCCCCCTGCCTGGGTGTTATGACTTCTCTCCCCCTGCCTGGGTGTTATGACTTCTCTCCCCCTGCCTGGGTGTCATGACTTCTCTCCCCCTGCCTGGGTGTTATGACTTCTCTCCCCCTGCCTGGGTGTTATGACTTCTCTCCCCCTGCCTGGGTGTTATGACTTCTCTCCCCCTGCCTGGGTGTTATGACTTCTCTCCCCCTGCCTGGGTGTTATGACTTCTCTCCCCCTGCCTGGGTGTTATGACTTCTCTCCCCCTGCCTGGGTGTTATGACTTCTCTCCCCCTGCCTGGGTGTTATGACTTCTCTCCCCCTGCCTGGGTGTTATGACTTCTCTCCCCCTGCCTGGGTGTTATGACTTCTCTCCCCCTGCCTGGGTGTTATGACTTCTCTCCCCCTGCCTGGGTGTTATGACTTCTCTCCCCCTGCCTGGGTGTCATGACTTCTCTCCCCCCCTGCCTGGGTGTTATGACTTCTCTCCCCCTGCCTGGGTGTCATGACTTCTCTCCCCCTGCCTGGGTGTCATGACTTCTCTCCCCCCCTGCCTGGGTGTCATGACTTCTCTCCCCCTGCCTGGGTGTTATGACTTCTCTCCCCCTGCCTGGGTGTCATGACTTCTCTCCCCCTGCCTGGGTGTCATGACTTCTCTCCCCCCCTGCCTGGGTGTCATGACTTCTCTCCCCCTGCCTGGGTGTCATGACTTCTCTCCCCCTGCCTGGGTGTCATGACTTCTCTCCCCCTGCCTGGGTGTCATGACTTCTCTCCCCCTGCCTGGGTGTCATGACTTCTCTCCCCCTGCCTGGGTCCCCTTCTCTATCCCCCTCTTCTCTCCCCTCCTCCCCCTCTCTACACCTTCTCTACCCTCCTCTCCCTCTCCCCCCCTACTCTCACCCCCCCTCTCTCCCCCTCTCTACCCTCCTCTCCCCCCCTACTCTCCCCCTCTCTACACCTTCTCTACCCTCCTCTCTACACCTTCTCTCACCCCCCCTCTCTACCCTACTCTACCCCTTCTCTCACCCCCCTACTCTCCCCCTCTACCCCTTCTCTACCCCCCCTCCTCTCCCCCTCTCTACCCTCCTTTCCCCCTCTCTACCCTCCTCTCTACCCTTCTCTCACCCCCCCTCTCTACCCTACTCTCCCCCTCTACCCCTTCTCTCACCCCCCTACTCTCCCCCTCTACCCCTTCTCTACCCCCCCTCCTCTCCCCCTCTCTACCCTCCTTTCCCCCTCTCTACACCTTCTCTCACCCCCCCTCTCTACCCTACTCTCCCCCTCTACCCCTTCTCTCACCCCCCTACTCTCCCCCTCTACCCCTTCTCTACCCCCCCTCCTCTCCCCCTCTCTACCCTCCTTTCCCCCTCTCTACCCTTCCCTCACCCCCCCTCTCTACACTCCTCTCACTCCCCCCTCTCTACCCTCCTCTCCCCCTCTCTGACGTCCCTACAATGCTCAGTCTGTGTGTGTGTGTAGCCAAGTGGTGGTTTGGTTTGTCGGCTGGGTGCTAAGCACCCGTAGCTGTCTTTTAGGAAGTGAGTGCTAGGCTTGTTTCCTCACCCTGGTGTAACGTTGTAACCCGTCCCCCTTCCCCCTGTGTTAGAGAACTTCCTGGCAAGGTTCGACCAACGTGTGTGTGTGTGTGTGTGTGTGTGTGTGTGTGTGTGTGTGTGTGTGTGTGTGCGTGTGCGAGATCCATAGCTGTATTTGTGTTTGATACGGAGCTACACTGAGACTTCACCCACTCAGTTTCTCTGTCATCTACAGGAGCGAGGCTTTTCATGTTTAACTTCTGTATCTCCCTTATGTCATCTCTGTATAAATGCATCGTGACCATTAACCTGCATCAACCTCAGATCTTTACACGGCGCTACACAGATTGTTTAACTCTTACATTAGACTGAATTAAATGTTTTTTCGCTGTATATATTTTTTTTATGCTGAACTTGATCATTGTCAAGTTGATATAAAGTGTAGTTATTATCCATTAGCCAAGTTAACTTCTGTTAACGTGCAACACCCACAACGGTTAGTATTTTTATGCAAATGTTTTGCCCACTAAGACATGAACATTAAATGGATTTATAAATCTTGTCCCACTTTAGTGGTTTTGAAAAATAATTGACCATCGGATGTCCCTCCTACATTTGACTGTTCCCCCATTGTATTGCTACTGTACCATACACAGGGATGCAATGTAGTCACCTTTCGGCGAAATTCGCAGTTTTGAATCCAAAATAGGTGACCTAGGTGATTTGTGTAGGCTTGTATCCAAGGCTTGTATCCAAGGCTTAGCCAATCGTTCACATAACAACAGAATGCAGCACGCGACTGAAGAGAGAAGTTACAACCAATTAGCTAGTTACAGCATACAGCTTCCTCTCTGGAACGAGCGCCGTATAAAAGCCAGACTACTACAAAAGTATCTATATCCACAGTAAAATGAGTCCTATATCGACATAACCTGAAAGACCACTCAGCAAGGAAGAAGCTACTGCTCCAAAACAGCCATAAAAAAAGCCAGACTCCGGTTTGCAACTGACATGGGACAAAGATCGTACTTTTTGGAGAAATGTCCTCTGGTCTGATGAAAGAAAAATAGAACTGTTTGGCCATAATGACCATCGTTATGTTTGGAGGAAAAAAGGGGAGGCTTGCAAGCCGAAGAACACCATCCCAACCGTGAAGCACAGGGGTGGCAGCATCATGTTGTGGGGGTGCTTTGCTGCAGGAGGGACTGGTGCACTTCACAAAATATATGGCATATTGGTGATGGAAAATTGTGTGGATATATTGATGCAACAATATCTCTTGAAGCTTGGTCGCAAATGGGTCTTCCAAATGGACAATGACCCCAAGCATACTTCCAAAGTTGTGGCAAAATGGCTTAAGTACAACAAAGTCAAGGTATTGGAGTGGCCATCACAAAGCCCTGACCTCAATCCTATAGAAAATTTGTGGGCAGAACTGAAAAAGTGTGCACGAGCAAGGAGGCCTACAAACCTGATTCAGTTACACCAGTTCTGTCAGGAGGAATGGGCCAAAATTCACCCAACTTATTGTGGGAAGCTTGTGGAAGGCTACCCGAAACATTTGACCCAAGTTAAACACTTTAAAGGCAATGCTACCAAATACTAATTGAGTGTATGTAAACTTCTGACCCACTGGGAATGTGATGAAATAAATAAAAGCTGAAATAAATAATTCTCTCTACAATTATTATGACATTTCACATTCTTAAAATAAAGTGGTGATCCCAACTGACCTAAAACAAGGAATGTTTAAATGTCAGGAATTGTGAAAAACTTAGTTTAAATGTATTTGGCTAAGGTATATGTAAAGTTCTGACTTCAACTGTATCTAAAAAAGTGGGTATTGGGAATATTATGGAATGAGACTGTGTTATCAACAAATAGGTCACAAAAAAACACCATAACATTCCTATGTCAGAACTGAATAGCCATGTCAATCTGTGACGCTGGTAAGAGACGATTAGATGTTAATGGGGAGAAACCGCTTGCTTGTTTAAGGCTAAAGTGATTTCGGAATTAGGACCAGATTTTAAGGGAGTTCTTGACAATGGGGTTCAAAACATGGGTGCCCAGGTTCATGGGCATTGGGGAGCACAAGAGCAAGACCGGAGAAGTTGGAAGGCTTGACTGTAATTCCATGTCTTAAGTTGGGCCGTCCTTGTTTTCAAATGTAGAAGCCCAATACACACATTTAGTTATATTTGCTCACCAGTAGTAGTGTAAAAAATTGGGAAGGCCGAGCCCGCCTGCGGGCTTAGGTCTCTAGATGTGCCTTTCTCATTTGTGGATTTGACTTATTCCAATGTTTTTTTTTAACCTTTATTTAACTAGGCTAGTCAGTTATGGCCTACCTACTGGGTCAAGGACACATCAACAGGTTTTTCAGTGTGCTGAAAGGTCAGAGTAATAAATTATAAAGAAAATAAAAAACTGCTAAAAACAAAAAAATACCCAGAAAACCTTAGACACCTGTTGGAAGGCTCCATCTACCTCTCCTAGACTAGAGCAAAATGCTACCATTTTTTAAATGTATTTTATTTCACCTTTATTTAACCAGGTTGGCCAGTTGAGAACAAGTTCTCATTTACAACTGCGACCTGGCCAAGACAACTGCGATTTTCAACCAAACCTCAGTAGAGCTCTATCACCCCTCTCTCTGTCCTCTGCAGAAGGACTTTTCTGAGGAGAACCTGATTTTACATTATGTTAATATGGTATTCACACCTCTCTCTGTCCTCTGCAGAAGGACTTTTCTGAGGAGAACCTGATTTTACATTATGTTAATATGGTATTCACACCTCTCTCTGTCCTCTGCAGAAGGACTTTTCTGAGGAGAACCTGATTTTACATTATGTTAATATGGTATTCACTCCTCTCTCTGTCCTCTGCAGAACGACTTTTCTGAGGAGAACCAGATTTTACATTATGTTAATATGGTATTCACCCCTCTCTCTGTCCTCTGCAGAAGGACTTTTCTCGTCGGGTGGAGCTGCAGGCGTCTGACGTGGAGCGTTGGTTGGGATTCATCACCTTCCTGTGTGAGGTGTTTGGAACCATGAGGTCCAGCGCTGGAGAACCGTTTAGGGTGTTGGTCTGTCCTATATACACCTGTTTCAGAGAGGTTAGCACCCTGTTCCCTACACACCTCTACCTGTCTACCACCATACACTAACACACCTCTACCTGTCTACCACCATACACTAACACACCTCTACCTGTTTACCACCATACACTAACACACCTCTACCGGTCTACCACCATACACTAACACACCTCTACCTGTCTACCACCATACACTAACACACCTCTACCTGTTTACCACCATACACTAACACACCTCTACCGGTCTACCACCATACACTAACACACCTCTACCTGTCTACCACCATACACTAACACACCTCTACCTGTCTACCACCATACACTAACACACCTCTACCTGTCTACCACCATACACTAACACACCTCTACCGGTCTACCACCATACACTAACACACCTCTACCTGTCTACCACCATACACTAACACACCTCTACCTGTCTACCACCATACACTAACACACCTCTACCTGTCTACCACCATACACTAACACACCTCTACCTGTCTACCACCATACACTAACACACCTCTACCTGTCTACCACCATACACTAACACACCTCTACCTGTCTACCACCATACACTAACACACCTCTACCTGTCTACCACCATACACTAACACACCGCCACCTGGAGAACAGTTTAGGGTGTTGGTTTGTCTCGTATACACCTGTCTTGGAGGGGTGAGTATACACACACACACACACACCTCTACTCCTCACTGCTCAACTATGTAGCCATCTAATCTACATACTATAATGTTGGCTATCTTCCAAAATCCACTCTAGCAATACCACTTAGAGCCTGGCCATTATTTCTAGTCTGTATATTGGAACAGACTCAGTTGTCTCTCTGTAACTGGGTGTGTCAAACATGCTATGTGGATATATCCTCAACCAGTAATTGGCTACGATAACAAGGCGTCCTTATTCAGAGGGCCGCTCCATCCATCCATCCCACAGCCTAGCACTCTGGGTAATTGGAAAAAAACAAAGGGGGGAAGATGATTCCGGTAACACCTGCCTCACCTCAGACTTCCAATTCCCATCAGCGGAGGTGGTCTGTCACAATGGCTCAGACCGTTTCCATAGGAACCGGAGATCGCAGACAGACGCGGTAATAATCTGGGGCTTATCCGGTGGAGAAAGCAGAAGTGGTCGAGACACAGACCGGCGAAACAGACAGTGAGAGGAGGATGGAGGGTTTAGATGAATGGTTAGAGTGAAATCAATTACTAAGCCACTAGCATTTAGCCTATCATAGCTTGATCTGTTTGTGCTGTATAGCCCTTTTATTGTAGTTGATGTCATATCAAACAATGACCATAGGTGTTGTTTGACATGACAAAATCAGTATCCCAGTGATGCAAGATGTGTTTATCTGGTTTCCATGGTGACACCCTATATCCAGCCATCCATGTGCATTCTGAAAAAGTATTCAGGCCCCTTGACTTTTTCCACATTTTGTTAAATTACAGCCTTATTCTAAAATGGATTCAATTGTTTAAAACTGAAATAGCACATTTACATAAGTATTCAGACCCTTTACTCAGTAATTTGTTGAAGCATCTTTGGCAGTGATTACATCCTCAAGTCTTCTAGGGTATGACGCTACAAGCTTGGCACACCTGTATTTGGAGTTTTTCCCCATTCTTCTTTGCAGATCCTCTCAAGCTCTGTCAGGATGGATGGGGAGCGTTGCTACACAGCTAATTTCAGGACTCAAGAGATGTTCGATCGGATTCAAGACCGGGCTCTGGCTGGGCCACTCAAGGACATTCAGAGACTTGTCCCAATGCCACTCCTGCGTTGTCCTGTTGGAAGGTGAACCTTCGCCCCAGCCTGAGGTCCTGAGCGCTCTGCAGGAGGTTTTCATCAAGGATCTCTCTGTACTTTGGACGTTCATCTTTCCCACGATCCTGCCGCAGAAAAACATCCCCACAGAATGATGCTGCCATCACCATGCTTCACCGTAGGGATGGTGCCAGGTTTCCTCCAGACGTGACATTTAGCATTCAGGCCAAAGAATTCAATCTTGGTTTCATCAGACCAGAGAATCTTGTTTTTCATGGTCTGAGAGTCCTTTAGGTGCCTTTTGACTGTCATGTGCCTTTCACTGAGGAGTGGCTTCCGTCTGGCTACTCTACCATAAAGGCCTGATTGGTGGAGTGCTGCAAAGATGGTTGTCCTTCTGGAAGGTTCTCCCATCTCCACAGAGGAACTCCTGAGCTCTGTCAGAGTGACCATCGGGTTCTTGGTCACCTTCCTGGCCAAGGCCCTTCTCCCCCGATTGCTCAGTTTGGGCAGGTGGCCAGATTTAGGAAGAGTCTTGGTGGTTCTTCTATTTAAGAATGTTGGAGGCCAATGTGTTCTTGGGGACCTTCAATGCTGCAGAAATGTTTTTGTAGCCTTCCCAAGATCTGTGCCTCGACACAATCCTGTCTCAGAGCTCTATTGGCAGTTCCCTCAACATCATGGCTTGGTTTTTGCTCTGACGTGCACTGTAAACTGGGGGACCTTATATAGACAGGTGTGTGCCTTCCCAAATCATGTCCAATTCATTGAATTTACCACAGGTGGACTCCAATCAAGTTGTAGAAACATCTCAAGGATGATCAACGGAAACAGGATGCACCTGAGCACAATTTCGAGTCTCATAGCAAAGGGTCTGAATACTTATGTAAATAACGTATTTTTGATTTAAATTGTTATAAATTAGCAAACATGTCTTAACCTGTTTGCTTTGTCATTATGGGGTATTGTGTGTAGATTGAGAAAAAAAATAAATTAAAATACATTTTACAATGAGGTTGTAATGTAACAAAATTGAAAAAGTAAAGGGGTCTGAATACTTTCCGAATGCACTGTACACACAGACACGCACATACACACACAGCCCTCTGGGTTCCAGTGTGTAGTATCTCTTTTGCTGCACTGAAGCAGGAAGCTCTGTGGTGTCTGAAGCTCTGTGGTGTCTGAAGCTCTGTGGTGTCTGCAGCTCTGTGGTGTCTGCAGCGACAGTCACAGTCTTCCTCTAGACCAGGGGTATGCAACTAGATTCAGCAGCGGGCCGATTTTTGTTGGAATGAGTGGTGAGGGGCCCGGAAAATAATTATAATAATTTGTACACTGCAAATTGACCACAATTTTGTCAGCAGGCCAAAAATTTATTTTATTTGAAAAGAACAATCATTTCTTACCTTAATTACATTGATACACGTCTCTTTTTTTATTTGTGGGAATATTTTGGAACAGATTTCCAAAACTAAATTAAATTCCTGGGGATTTTAGTCTACTCCTGTTGCCAACCTAGAGTCTGTCAGGCTTCTCTCTTCTCTCCAGAGGAATGACATCACAGAGACTGTCACTCGCCCACTCACACACACGCCTGCGAGAGCGATAAAGAGAGTGAGAGAATTAGAGAGAGGTCGAGAGAGATGAGTAGAGGTGTAGGCTGCACCCCCCACTTCTACTGTTCACCCTCGGTCACACAACCGGGAACCTGCCGCCCCTGGCTATACAGTGCCTTGCAAAAGTATTTGCCCCCTTTCTGATTTTCTCTATTTTTGCAGAACCTGAGTTTACAAATAGCAAAAACAAATCTATACTTATTTTATTTATTTAATTAAAAAAGTTATGCAACACCCAATTTCCTTGTGAAACAGTAAATGGCCCCTTACGCTCAATAACTTATAACCCTAACCCTAACCCTTTTAGCTGCAATGACTGCAACCAAATTCTTCCTGTAGTTGTTGATCAGTCTCATACATCACTGTGGAATAATTTTGGCCCACTCTTGCATGCAGAACTGCTTTAACTCCGTGACATTTGTGGCTGTTCAAGCATGAACTGGTAGTTTCAAGTCCTGCCACAACATTGGGACTGGGATTAAGTCTGACTGGTCCATTCCAAAACTGAATTCTTTGCTTTTTAGCCATTTTTTCATTATTATTTTTTTTAACCTTTATTAACCAGGTAGGCCAAGTTCTCATTTACAACTGCGACCTGGCCAAGATAAAGCAAAGCAGTGCAACAAAAACAACAACAACACAGTTACACATGGGATAAACAAACATACAGTCAATAACACAATTGAAAATCTATATACAGAGTGTGCAAATGTAGTTAGATTAGGAAGGTAGGCAATAAATAGGCCATTGTGGCGAAATAATTACAATTTAGCATTAACACTGGAGTGATAGATGTGCAGATGATGATGTGAAATTGAGATACTGGGGTGCAAATTAGCAAATAAATAACAATATGGGGATGAGGTAGTTGGGTGGGCTATTTACAGATGGGCTGTATACAGGTGCAGTGATCGGTAAGCTGCTCTGACAGCTGATGCTTAAAGAGGAGAAGTAGGATAAGGGTACGGATGAAGGCTTTAAGAACTGGTTGTCTAGTGCGTTGGGTACAGAGAATAAAAGGAGCAGATTTCTGGGCGTGGTAGAATAGATTCAGGGCACAATGTACAGACAGGGATATGGTAGGATGTGAGTTCACTGGAGGTAAACCTAGGCGTTGGGTAACGAGATACATAGACTTGATTGTGTGTTTTGGATCATTGTCTTGAGCAACATGCTGCCACTGGTCTGGCTGACGGCTGTTAGAGCAACATGCTGCCACTGGTCTGGCTGACGGCTGTTAGAGCAACATGCTGCCACTGGTCTGGCTGACGGCTGTTAGAGCAACATGCTGCCACTGGTCTGGCTGACGGCTGTAAGAGCAGCATGCTGCCACTGGTCTGGCTGACGGCTGTTAGAGAAACATGCTGCCACTGGTCTGGCTGACGGATGTAAGAGCAGCATGCTGCAACTGGTCTGGCTGACTGCTGTTAGAGAAACATGCTGCCACTGGTCTGGCTGACGGCTGTTAGAGAAACATGCTGCCACTGGTCTGGCTGACGGCTGTTAGAGCAACATGCTGCCACTGGTCTGGCTGACGGCTGTAAGAGCAGCATGCTGCCACTGGTCTGGCTGACGGCTGTTAGAGAAACATGCTGCCACTGGTCTGGCTGACGGCTGTTAGAGAAACATGCTGCCACTGGTCTGGCTGACGGCTGTTAGAGCAACATGCTGCCACTGGTCTGGCTGACGGCTGTAAGAGCAGCATGCTGCCACTGGTCTGGCTGACGGCTGTAAGAGCAACATGCTGCCACTGGTCTGGCTGACGGCTGTTAGAGAAACATGCTGCCACTGGTCTGGCTGACGGCTGTAAGAGCAGCATGCTGCCACTGGTCTGGCTGACGGCTGTAAGAGCAGCATGCTGCCACTGGTCTGGCTGACGGCATGACTGAATGAATGGCCTTCGAAGAGGACTTTTTAAGGTGGAACTGCCTTTTTTTTATTTCACCTTTATTTAACCAGGTAGGCCAGTTGAGAACAAGTTCTCATTTACAACTGCGACCTGGCCAAGATAAAGCAAAGCAGTGTGACAAAAACAACACAGAGTTACACATGAGAATAAACAAACGTACAGTCAATAACACAATAGAGAATCTATATACAGAGTGTGCAAATGTAGTAAGATTAGGAAGGTAGAACAATAAATAGGCCATAGTGGCGAAATAATTACAATTTAGCATTAACACTGGAGTGATAGATGTGCAGATGATGTGCAAATAGAGATACTGGAGTGCAAAATGAGCTAAAATAATAAATATGGGGATGAGGTAGTAGGGTGGGCTATTTACAGAAGGGCTATATACAGGTGCAGTGATCGGTAAGCAGCTCTGACAGCTGATGCTTAAAGTTAGTGAGGGAGATAGGAACCTCTAGCTTCAAGGATTTTTGCGATTCGTTCCAGTCGTTGCCAGCCGAGAACTGGAAGGAATGGCGGCCAAAGGAGGTGTTGGCTTTGGGGGTGACCAGTGAGATATACCTGCTGGAGTGCATGCTACGGGTGGCTGTTGCTATGGTGACCAGCGAGCTGAGATAAGGCAGGGATTTACCTAATAAAGACTTATAGATGACCTGGAGCCAGTGGGTTTTTGCGACGAATATGTAATGAGGGCCAGCCAACGAGAGCATACAGGTCGCGGTGGTGGGTAGTATATGGGGCTTTGGTAACAAAACGGATGGCACTGTGATGGACTACAACCAATTTGCTGAGCAGAGTGTTGGAGGATATTTTGTAAATGACATCGCCGAAGTCAAGGATCGGTAGGATAGTCAGTTTTACAAGGGCATGTTTGGCAGCATGAGTGAAGGAAGCCGATTCTAGATGTAATTTTGGATTGGAGATGGTTAATGTGAGTCTGGAAGTTGAGTTTACAGTCTAATCAGACGCCTAGGTATTTGTAGGAGTCCACGTATTCTAAGTCGGACCCGTCGAGGGTAGTGATGATCCGGTGGGCGGGTTCCGGCAGCGTTTGATTGAAAAGCATGCATTTAGTTTTACTAGCATTTAAGAGCAGAGAGTCACCAGCAGCGAGAGCGATATCGTTGATGTATATAGAGAAAAGGGTTGGCCCAAGAATTGAACCCTGTGGCACCCCCATAGAGACTGCCAGAGGATCGGACAATAGGCCCTCCGATTTGACACACTGAACTCTGTCTGAGAAGTAGTTGGAGAACCAAGGAAGGCAGTCACTTGAGAAACCAAGGCTGTTGAGTCTGCCAATAAGAATGCGGTGATTGACAGAGTCGAAAGCCTTGGCCAGGTCGATGAAGACGGCTGCACAGTACTGTCTTCTATCGATGGCGGTTATGATATCGGTTAAGAAAATGCTGAGCCTTGTTTGATTGAATGATGTGAAATACTCAATGATATGTGTTTGTGTTATTGCTACGTATAACTAGGAAAAGCCTCCCAATGAGAATAAAGGTCATAGGGCGGAAAGTGCAATGCCTTAATGGATGATGTCAGAATTCACACAGGATTCCGGAGCGTAAGGTTTGTGGACGTCTGGGAGTTGTCAGTGTTCCTGGGAAAGGGGGTGGGAATGGGAGAAGGGGAGAGGGAGGGGTGGGGGGGCTTGTGGGGGTGGGGGGGGGGGCGGGGTGAGGAATCTTGCCACATATGCAGGTTGGCTGTGGTGTAAGTAACGTTAGAGCTTGGCAACCGTCTGTCTAGTAGGTCTCCAGGGATGTCATTTGGTGGGATGTCTCAGCTTATATCCCCAGTCCCACTGCTCAGTGCTGCACAGTCTAGTCAGCTTATATCCCCAGTCCCACTGCTCAGTGCTGCACAGTCTAGTCAGCTTATATCCCCAGTCCCACTGCTCAGTGCTGCACAGTCTAGGAATGAGAAGCCTTCTGAAATTACTGCAGTTCTTCAGGAATCCTTCCTAGAATTCATCTCACACATGAACATAGTGAGCACATCCCCTTCAGCAGCTGACGTCCCCAACTGGGAAACTGGTAAGACAGTTTGAATGTAAAGTAATAGATCTTTTGATTATAGCCAGCTCTGGGGTGTTTCCCCACAACATTCTAAGAAACCTGTTGACACAACGCTTCATTTAGTAACTTGCCAAAGTTAATCAATCCATAAATAGGTTTTAATATTCTGCTTCATGTTCCAAATTATTTTTTTTACACTTTTATTTAATTAGCCAAGTCAGAACAAATTCTTATTTACAATGATGGCCTGCCTACAGGGTCAGCCCCTGGTACAAATTAGCTTTAAGTGCCTTGCTCAAGGACATATCGACAGTATTACATTTTTTCTTTTCACCTTGTCTGCTTGGGTATTCGAACCAGCGACATTTTGGTTACTGGCCCAACGCTCTAACCGCTAGGCTACCTGTCAGGAGGAATGGGCCAAAATTCACCTAACTTATTGTGGGAAGCTTGTGGAAGGCTACCTGAAACGTTTGACCCAAGTTAAACAATTTAAAGGCAATGCTACCAAATACTAATTTAGTGTATGTAAACTTCTGACCCACTGGGAATGTGATGAAAGAAATAAAAGCTTAAATAAATCATTCTCTCTACTATTATTATGACATTTCACATTCTTAAAATAAAGTGGTGATCATAACTGACCTAAGACGGGGACTTTTTACTAGGATTAAATGTCAGGAATTGTGAAAAACTGAGTTTAAATGTATTTGGCTAAGGTGTATGTAAACTTCCGACTTCAGCATATACTGTATATCTATAAAGCAGAGGTTTATGTCATATTTGACAGTGTGTTATGTCACGTTTGACATTGGTGGTTAAGTCACACAGTTATGCCAAATGTATTAACCCTTTATAAAGCATGACATACAGTTATAGATGATTAGTAACACATTTATGTAGTGTTTTTGAAGTGTTTATAAGCGTTTCCAAAATGTATTAATTTAACCCCACCACCTCAACATTGTATACTTTTTGACTGTGCGGCCACAGCTATTTTAACCCCTGTATAAATGAGTTGGAAGTCAAAGCTCTGTGCTGGGGCCAGGCTGCTGGGTGGTTTCCTGGGTAGGGCTACCAAATGGCACCCTATTCCCTATATAGTGAACTACTTTTGACCATAGCCGTTTTAACTCTCAGCCAGGCTGACCCAGACAGTGTCCAGGCCTTCTCTGGGCTTTTTGATCATCCCTCTCTTTCTGGAAGGCCCCCTCCTCCTCACAAAGAGCTGCCTGTCTCAGCGCCCGTTCTGAGAAAACACACACACTCTGTACCTCTGCTCCCTTTTCCTCCCGTGGGTGAGGCTCCAGTCTGCTTGTCTCCATTAGAGACCCCCAGACAGATCAGAGTTATGAGCAGTGGGGCTCCCGAGTGGCGCAGTGGTCTAAGGCACTGCATCTCAGTGCTAGAGGCGTCACTACAGACCCTGGTTCGATCCCGGGCTGTATCACAACCGGCCGTGATTGGGAGTCCCATAGGACGGCTTTCAGTTGGTCCAGCGTCGTCCAGGTTTGGCCGGGGTAGGCCGTCATTGTAAATGAGAATTTGTTCTTAACTGACTTGCCTAGTTAAATAAAGGTTAAATAAAATAAAAAATAGTGTTCATTATGTACCAAATGGAAGACAATGGACAAACAGGGAGGGATTACTTGAACTTGCCCATTTAAGAAATGTGAATTAATATTTTCCATTGCAAATGTTTTTACCACTCTGTGTCCTCATCAGTACAACATAGTGGAGATCTTCCACTGACTGGGACAAGCAGGCCAACACTCTGCTGTTCTGGTGAACGGCATACAGCTAGTTTGTGGATTTATGTTCTACATGCTAGAGAGAGTTTGTATGTGGAAGAAGAGCGATTTGTAAATATGATTTGTTAGACTTGTTGGATTGAACTTGGTATAGGCAACAGGTAGTAAAGGTATTTCTGTATGTCCTGTCTGATGCTCCTCTCTCTGTCCTGTCTGATGCTCCTCTCACTGTCCTGTCTGATGCTCCTCTCTCTAGCACACATACACACACACAGACACAGACAAACTGCAGGAGCTGAGCTCAGGGACGGTAGGCTTAGCGGTGGCTCGGCCCTGTGCTGCAGCGTGGCACAGTATGGAGTGATGAGGCCCAGACCATCTGTTAGCAGGCAGCCTAGTAATTCCCTCAGGGCTGAGCTAGGGCCAAGCTAGGAGATACAGCTTACATCTAAAAGTAGTGACCCATGGACCCTGGTCAAAAGTAGTGCACCATGTATGAAAATAGGATGCCATTTCAGATAGACACAGCTTTCACCTCCCCACCCAGCCCCCAGGGGACAACCCTGAGGCACACGCCAAAGTTAGTGCCAAGCGAGCTACCCCGGCATGTCTACCGATGGGGCGTAATGTGTGTTTGTTGTTGTACATAGTTACACCAAGCTAGTCTCTCCTGCCGATTTTGAGCTTCATAAGGCCCAGTAGCTAGCTAGTGCAAGGCTTTGAATTTGGCTCACGAGAATAGCACCAAGTTACCAAGTTCATCCCTTGGGCCTAGGCAAGGGCATAGTTAACTGTGATTACACTAGTACATGTGTAAATAGGACCAATATAAGCACCCACCAAAAAAAACAGACAACGTTAGGATGTCTTTTCTTGTACAAAATGACTTAACTTGGAACACAAAATAGCTCGTCACCCTCTGTTTCCACCATCACAGCCCAACCCCCTCGTCCTTGGTGGTTTTCTGACCAATCACCACACTTCTTCTTCTTCTCTGCACGGCTCATGAAGGATGTTCCCTTCCTGTGTGGAATCTCTTTGTTTGTCTGAACTGTTTAAGTTAGGAGAGCAATTATCCCGGGACCCTGCGGCCCCGTCTCCCCGGCTCCCACCCACACAAATCCCCCAGAGGTGAAAGGTCTATGTCTTTGTAAGGGCTGGCCGTGGATTGGTTCAGCAGCTTAAACCTAATGCACCAACCACTTCACTCTTAGTGGTCTTTAGTGTGAGGAAAATATCTCCAGATGCGTCCCAAATGGCATCCTATTCCCTTTATAGTGCATTACTTTTGACAGGGGTCCTGGTCAAACATAATGCACTTATAGGGAATATGGTGCCATTTGGGACGCAAACTGTTTCAGGATGGAATTTGCATACTTAACTCACTTCTTCTTAGGCACTACGTTTATTTTCCTGCTATGACTCCATGCACCGTTATTTTCCTGCTATGACTCCATGCACCGTTATTTTCCTGCTATGACTCCATGCACCGTTATTTTCCTGCTATGACTCCATGCACCGTTATTTTCCTGCTATGACTCCATGCACCGTTATTTTCCTGCTATGACTCCATGCACCGTTATTTTCCTGCTATGACTCCATGCACCGTTATTTTCCTGCTATGACTCCATGCACCGTTATTTTCCTGCTATGACTCCATGCACCGTTATTTTCCTGCTATGACTCCATGCACCGTTATTTTCCTGCTATGACTCCATGCACCGTTATTTTCCTGCTATGACTCCATGCACCGTTATTTTCCTGCTATGACTCCATGCACCGTTATTTTCCTGCTATGACTCCATGCACCGTTATTTTCCTGCTATGACTCCATGCACCGTTATTTTCCTGCTATGACTCGTAGCTCATGAGAAGTGCATGTGTGTGGTGTGTACTGTCTGGCAGCACAGTCGGCAATTTCCTTTTGTTCTCTGATAGTAAGACAGTAAAAAAGCCATTCTGCTCTGCTCTCTTCTCTGCTCTGCTCTGCTCTGCTCTCTGCTCTGCTCTCTGCTCTGCTCCATATGATATAATAATTTGTAGCTACGAATAAAGACCTGCCAGGAAAATCACACAGCCTCACACAACTCAGACCTCACACACCTTGTCTCTCTCTGTCTCTCAGTTCAATTCAATTAAATCAGCTTTATTGGCATGACATAACAATGTACATATTGCCAAAGCTTACTTTGGAGATTTACAATGTGAACATAATTAATAATCAATATTGTCAGGTTTAAAATAATCATACATTGAACAATAACAATAAGCATGTTGGTTGGTCTGTCAGACACTGTCCATCATCTTATGACAGGCAGCAATGTAGTGGTCTGTCAGACACTGTCCCTCATCTTATGACAGGCAGCAATGTAGTGGTCTGTCAGACACTGTCCCTCATCTTATGACAGGCAGCAATGTAGTGGTCTGTCAGACACTGTCCCTCATCTTATGACAGGCAGCAATGTAGTGGTCTGTCAGACACTGTCCATCATCTTATGACAGGCAGCAATGTAGTGGTCTGTCAGACACTTCAAATTTGTGGAAATTACACTAATTGTTTTATATTTTTTACATTTTGTCAGGAAATGCAGTTCTGTCTCAGGTTCTGTGGTGCAGTAGTTGCACAGCCTTTCCTCTACAGGGAGTCAGGTTTTCCTGTGTCTACCCTTCTCAATGGCAAGGCTGTGCACACTGAGCCTGTACTTGTTGATGTTTTGATCAGTAACCATGGTAAAATAGTTAGCCACGCTGTACTGTCGATTTCGGGCCAGATAGCACTGCATTTTGCTTTGTGCTTCTTGAGTTTCCCAATAAGTAATGTAGTTTTGTTTTGACTGTGTTGTGATTTGGTTTATTCTGATTAATGTTCTGGTCCTGAGGCTTCAGGGTGTTAGTAGAACAAGTTTGTAAACTCAGCCCCAGGACCAGCTGGATGAGGGGACTCTCTCTCTTTGTCTCTCTCTCTCTCTCTCTGGCTGAGAAGAGAAGAGCTGCTTTGTTTGTTTTTCCTCATTGTCATTCTACCTCACAGACAGAAAGACAGCACTCGTCATACATACAGTACAGTACCCATCTCTGCTGTGGGTGTATCTTTGGAACTTCTGCAGGACTGCTTTATTCTGAGCTGTAGACATAAATAAAGAATACACAGATACTGTATCTCTATAGAGACATCTCTCATCATCATGTCTGTTAATCTCTCTCTCTGTCTGTTGTTGTTGCAGCTGCTGCAGTCTCCCGAGGTTAAGGAGGATGCAGTCCTCTGCTGTTCTATGGAGGTATGTACTTTTCATATTCTATCCTGTACACTGAAGCCTCTAACAGTACACATCAGTCCTTTGTATATTAATGGAATAGAACTAAATGCATGCAGTATACACTATGTATGTTATTCAGCCCAAGCCAGTTGTAGTCAGGCTGTTTTCTGTCTGTCTGGATGTAGTGATGGATGTAGTCTGTCTCAGCATGAATTATAGAGTGGCTCTGGGGTAGTGTAGAGGCTAAGAACAGAGTCAAACTCCCAGAGTCCTAGTTTGCAGACTAGAGCTGGAGAGGAGGGCTGGGTAAGAGATGAGAGGGGGGCTGGAGATTAGAGGAGGGCTGGGGTGGAGAGGAGAGGAGGGCTGGGGTGGAGAGGAGAGGAGGGCTGGGGTGGAGAGGAGAGGAGGGCTGGGGTGGAGAGGAGAGGAGGGGTGGTGAGGAGAGGAGAGGAGGGCTGGAGAGGAGAGCTGAGAGGAGAGGAGGGCTGGGTAGGAGAGGAGAGCTAGGAGAGGAGAGGGGTGGTTAGGAGAGGAGAGGAGGGGTGGTTAGGAGAGGAGAACTGGGGAGGAGAGCTGAGAGGAGAGGAGGGCTGGGTAGGAGAGGAGGGGTGGAGAGGAGGGGTGGTTAGGAAAGGAGGGGTGGTTAGGAGAGGAGGGCTGGGTAGGAGGGGTGGTTAGGAGAGGAGGGGTGGTTAGGAGAGGAGGGGTGGTTAGGAGAGGAGGGGTGGTTAGGAGAGGAGGGGTGGTTAGGAGAGGAGGGGTGGTTAGGAGAGGAGAGGAGGGGTGGTTAGGAGAGGAGGGGTGGTTAGGAGAGGAGAGGAGGGGTGGTTAGGAGAGGAGAGGAGGGCTGGGGAGGAGAGGAGAGGAGGGCTGGGGAGGAGAGGAGAGGAGGGCTGGGGAGGAGCTCTGTTCAAGGCAGAGAAAGAGAGACAGCGCAAGGACAGGGAAGGTGACCTTAGCTGTCAGGCCAGCTCTAGAAAGTCTGCCATAGCTGTAGTGGAGCTACTCACTAATTGAATTGAATGTGAATTTGAGAATATCAGACAGACTGGACAGACAGGCCAAGGTTCCTATAATGGGACTCCATCCTTTCGAGACAGACATATGTTAAAGAATGTGCCCCCTACCTGCCACAACTCAGACAGACACCCCACCCCCACTCTGAAGCTAGCCAACCCTTCTCTGACAGACCCCCCCACTCTGAAGCTAGCCAAACCTTCTCTGACAGACACCCCCACTCTGAAGCTAGCTAACCCTTCTCTGACTAGCCTTCAGACGGCTAGACGTAACCCTGACTCACCTCTCTCCTCCTCCTAACCCCCCTCCCTCCCCCACATCCTCCTCTCCTCCCTCATCCTAACCCCCCTCCCTCCCCTCCTCCTCCAGCTGCAGTCCACAGGTCGTCTCCTGGAGGAGCAGCTTCCAGAGATGATGACGGAGCTCCTTGCTACAGCCAGGGACAAGATGCTGTGTCCGGCCGAGTCCCAGCTGACCCGCTCCCTCCTCATGGAGGTCATTGAGCTCCACGCCCACCACTGGACCCCTCTGGAGGCCCTCACCACACAGTACTACAACAGGACCATTCAGAAGCTCACCACCGCCTAGCCACCCAGACACAGCGCCCAGGCCTAGACCTAGGCTCACAGGTCTTCAGGTCTCTCTTGAAAAATACATTTTATCTCAATAAGAATACCTGGTTAAATAAAATGTAAATGTCCACTTGTAACCATGACTTGAAACCATGCATAAATAAGACAAACACTATGGGGGTGTGCCTGTGGCTATTGAAATGGTGGGGGTGTGCCTGTGGCTATTGAAATAGTGTGGGGGGGGGGGGCCTGTGGCTATTGAAACGGTGGGGGTGTGCCTGTGGCTATTGAAATAGTGGGGTGTGCCTGTGGCCATTGAAACGGTGGGGGTGTGCCTGTGGCTATTGAAACAGTGGGGGTGTGCCTGTGGCTATTGAAACAGTGGGGGTGTGCCTGTGGCTATTGAAACGGTGGGGGTGTGCCTGTGGCTATTGAAACGGTGGGGGTTTGCCTGTGGCTATTGAAACAGTGTGGGGGGGGGGGGACCTGTGGCTATTGAAACAGTGGGGGGGTTTGCCTGTGGCTATTGAAACAGTGGGGGGGGTGTGCCTGTGGCTATTGAAACAGTGGGGGTGTGTGCCTGTGGCTATTGAAACAGTGGGGGTGTGCCTGTGGCTATTGAAACAGTGGGGGGGGTGTGCCTGTGGCTATTGAAACAGTGGGGGTGTGTGCCTGTGGCTATTGAAACGGTGGGGGGGTGCCTGTGGCTATTGAAACAGTGAGGTGGTGGCTGTGGCCATTGAAACGGTGGGGGTGTGCCTGTGGCTATTGAAACAGTGGGGGGGGGGCCTGTGGCTATTGAAAGGGCTGTGGATATTGAAACAGTGGGGGGAGAGGAGAGGACAGGGTCAGGCAACAGCCTCCTGTCTCTGGGGAACAGAGGGTCTCTTCAGAGGTTAAAAAGAGAAGGGGTGTCCAGAGGGATTTCATTCTCTATCTCTTTTGTGCCAACCACCTGCCTTCCTATCTGTTTCTTTGTCCTCTGTCTCTCCTCCTCATCTCAGCCTTAGACCCAGAACCCTTCCACCCCGGAGGCTGGCTGGCGGAGCATGCCTCTCTCTCTCCCCAGGCCTCCCCCCTGCCCAGGCCTCCCCCTGCCCAGGCGACCCTCCCTGCCCAGGCCTCCCCCCTGCCCAGGCGACCCTCCCTGCCCAGGCGACCCTCCCTGCCCAGGCGACCCCCCTGCCCAGGCGACCCTCCCTGCCCAGGCGACCCTCCCAGCCCAGGCGACCCCCCTCTCCAGGCCTGCCTCCCTCTCCAGGCCTGCCTCACCCCCCAGGTCTGCCTCCCTCCCTCCTGGTTCTGGGCCAGACCACATGAACAGGCCTGCTTTTGTCCCCTGCCAGAGGCCCTTTGTGTGGTTGAGTCACTGGGACACTGGGTCTGGCCTGTTTTGGCTGGCTGGCTGGCAGATGGCTACTGGGAAGAAGACTCAGTGGGCTGGCTGCATGACAAACATAGACCAACCCATCCTCCAACCCAGGCTAACTGTAACCCAGCCAGGCCCCCGACAGAGGGGGCACTGGGTCCATCGTGGGGCTGACTTGGGGGGGGAGACTTGAGGACTTGGGGGAGGGGTGCAGCAAACAGAGAAGCATCAAGCGACTGCTTTGTTGAGGCTTCTTTGTTGTCCTTGTCCTTGTCCTTGTAAGGACGTTTAATTTCCTCTGTCAAGCGGTGCTTGTCCAAGCTTTTGTTACCTTCTGTATTAATATTATTATTGTTATTATCATTATTCTATTATTTCTTTTAAATCCGGTTAAAAACATATATGTGTGATTATGTAATATTTTAGGGTAGACTTATTGCACAGGTTTGATTTGTTTTGCACTGTTTTAAGGCAAATATTTGGTTTAAAAGTCAAAAAGATCAAATAACAAATACATTTTAACAGTGGTAATGGCCACTAGCATTAAAAGATCCTCAGTAGGTTTGAGGGGTTGGTTGACTAGACTAAGAAGGAAGAATCATAGAAGGTATTGGTTTGAAGTCAGTCAGACTAGTGGCCTTGTTAACTATAATACTACATCTATTGAGTTGCGTCCTTGTTGTTTTGAAAGAGAAGGCTAAGAGATAGAGAGACTGAGTGACCCATTTTTAGTTTATTATTTCCTGCTAAATGAAATGAAAAGAAGAAGGAAACGAGCATGATAAACTGCTTCTTCAAATGTTCTCCAGTTCAAGCAGCCATTTTGCAAGTCTGTTCTGTTCAAGCAGCCATTTTGCAAGTATGTTCTCCAGTTCAAGCAGCCATTTTGCAAGTATGTATATCTGTATGATGATGAAATCTTTCCTTTAATCTGTGTTATTTTACAGATTATAAAAAAATATCTTTTTATGATATAATGTAGGTTGCTAGTATGTGATTCGTATTACTCTGGCTTCTGCAAATGTGTTTACCACGATATTGACGTATACCAACCTAATCATTATTCTATAATTTGATGGGCTATATGTAATCCACAATACAGTATATACCAGTATTTAAGACAACGGAGCAAGTGCTAGGGGGGCATGGTGCAAACAGTGACTATGGCTACGTCCCAATTATCTATCATTCCTCCCAAAGTGTGCACTTGTTCACTTCCCTTCAGTGATTTGAAAGGAAATGACTGGTATAAGAGCTATGATTTAGCCCATACACCCACCAATCCAATGCTTTTAGATTTGTGGGAGTGTACACTTCAGGAGAAAGGAGATATTATTGGGACGCACCCATGATGATTAGCTATAGGGTTGTAAAGGGTTGTGTGAATAGGAGGTGGCCTTTCCATGTGTTTTTACTATGGCTTCAGCTCATGTTGAATCAACTGCTCTGTCTGGGGCAGTCTGTCAGTCCAAGTACTACTAGTGCTATTAGCTCCTCATGATTTCCCATTGAATTGAATCTCTGGGCAGTTTTGTGTTATTTCTTTCTGTCTTGCATCAAGAATCCAAATCTTTAAGGTAGTCACACACCCAAATCAATAGGAGGGTCTTGAATTAAAGTAGATATAATCAATTGGGAGATCTATACAAACCCATCCGTCTAAGTGTGCGCCTGCCTATGAGGTGATTGTATTTATTTTGTTTTTTGTTTTTTATTTAAAATGTTCATTTAGTTTTTATTTTAACAATGGATTTTGATTTTCAGTGACTGGAAACATTGATAGCGATGATCTCTTGCCTGGTAGGTGTGGTGTTACTATGAGATTTTAGATTGGAAACAACACTATAATGCTATTGGGCGTTCCAGTTTCATATGCAAAGGAGCGACTCTTTCAAACACAACGTGGTCCTTCCTCATCTGTGACACTGGGCCTCCCGGCGCCCTCTGACCCTTGACCTTTTAGGTCACGTGACCTAACCGACTATTGAATGCAACATGCCTCCATTTGCATCTCATTGACATTGGAACGAGGGAGATGGAACAAGGGAGACGGAATGAGGTGGGAGCCGTTGGCGTGGTTACTCTTGCGAGACGAGCTCCGCTACCAGCCAGACGGTGCACAGATGATGAGCTGTAGAATTTGTGGTTGGTCATCAATTTTTATTTTTATTTTTTATTAAGCAATTGGAAAAATAAACTAACTAAAAAGAGATGTTGGTGTTGTACTGTTGTTTTTACCTGCCTACGTCTGTCTGTTCATATTCAGCGGCTGTGTTGATGCAGCCGCTGAACATTCTCACGTTCTGAGAACATCTCCCCCTTCACTTTACCATTCAGCCAATAAAACCACCCTATTTTAGGAGATATGTTGTATGTTTTTGGGATGTCTTATCTTATGTATTGGCCTTGTCTCAAACCCAACCTTGTTTGGAATGTGTAAGCATGTAATACATGTTTCCTGTCACACAGTGAGCTCATTATTCAGACAGAATACACACTGGGACTCTATATACATCACACTGGGACTATGTATACATCATACTAATGTCATCTATGTTAAATGCTCAGCATACTTCATAATTGGTGCATTACAAACTTGTAGCCATTGTACTGTATTCTGATTGGTTGTATGACTGGATGTCCTTGGCCCAGTTTGTTGCCTTTGTTAGGCCCTGACCCAAACCTGGGGCTAGCCTGCGGCGTCTAACCCCCAGGGGCCTGGGTGTCTATTGCTTCTGGAACACAGGCAGGACGTCCTTCAGCATCCGTCGACATCAATCACAGTCTAGGGATGGGAGGGTGAGGGTGAGACTGGGGGAGATCACATTTTTGTTTACCTTTATTTAACTAGGCAGGTCAGTTAAGAACAAATTCTTATTTACAATGACGGCCTACACCACATGTAGCAATCTGGTGCCAGACGGCACAGAGGATGATGTGGCACGCAACCTTTGGTTGAGGCATGCATCGTTCTGAGCAGGGGGACGGGACCAAAGTGCGTGTAAAATTATGTCACTGCTCATGTCTTTTTTTCACTCTTTATGTCCAATAACCATTAAAGAATGTAATATGTATGCAAATTAGGTAATTATTAAAGACCATGTTGCTCTCAGCACTTAAGGAGGGGAGTAACATAAGACACCAAATACTACATTCTCGGCTTTGATTCTCTTGTCTTTACTTAAAGGTGATAATGTGAGCAGACAGTCGGACACCCCATCTGAGACCATGTTAGATACACTACTATGTGGACACCCCATCTGAGACCATGTTAGATACACTACTATGTGGACACCCCATCTGAGACCATGTTAGATACACTACTATGTGGACACCCCATCTGAGACCATGTTAGATACACTACTATGTGGACACACCATCTGAGACCATGTTAGATACACTACTATGTGGACACCCCTTCAAATGAGTGGATTTGGCTATTTCAGCCACACCCCTTGCTGACAGGTGTATAAAGTCAAGCACAAAGCCATGCAATCTCCATAGACAAACATTGTCAGTAGAAAGGCCCCTACTGAAGAGCTCAGTGACTTTCAACATGTCACCATCATAGGATACTCAACATCAACAAAACTAAGGAGACGATTGTGGACTTCAGGAAACAGCAGAGGGCACACCCCCCAATCCACATCAATGGTGCCGCAATGGAGAAGGTGGAAAGTTTCAAGTTCCTCGCCGTACACATCACTGACAAACTGAAATGGTCCACTAACACAGACAGTGTGGTGAAGAAGGCGCCTCTTCAACCTCAGGAGGCTAAAAAAATTTGGCTTATCACCTAAAACCCTCACTAACTTCTACAGATGCACAATTGAGAGCATCCTATCGGGCTGTATCACCGCCTGGTACGGCAACTGCACCGCCCATAACCGCAAAGCTCTCCAAAGGGTGGTGCGGTCCGCCCATAACCGCAAAGCTCTCCAGAGGGTGGTGCGATCTGCCCAACGCATTACTGGGGGCAAACTTCACACCCTCCTGGACACCTACAGCACCCAAGCCACTGCCTGGTCAGAGGTCAGTACAGGTGCGTCAAAGCTGGGACCGAAAGACTGAAAAACAGCTTCTATCTCAAGGCCATCAGATTGCTAAACGGCCATCACTAGCACATTAGGGTCTGCTGCCTATAGACACTGATTAGGAATCACTGGCCACTTTAATAACGTTTTCCGTATCTGCATCACTCATCTCTATGTATAAACTGCACTCCACACTATTCTACGGTATCTTAGTCACTTTAATTTGTGTGTTCATATTGCATCACCCATCTCATATGTATATACTGTATTGTATTCTATACTACACCACTGACTGCTAAACAACCATCTCTAGCACATCAGAGACTGCTGCCTATAGACATACAGCGAGTGAAATAAGTATTGAACACGTCACCATTTTTCTCAGTAAATATATTTCCAAAGGTGCTATTGACTTGAAATTTTCACCAGATGTTGGTAACAACCCAAGTAATCCATACATAAGTTATGTGTAATAATGTGAAATGACACAGGGAAAAAGTATTGAACACACTTACTGATATTTATTTAATACTTTGTTCAAAAGCCTTTGTTGGTAATGACAGCTTCAAGACGCCTCCTGTATGGAGAAACTAGTCGCATGCATTGCTCTGGTGTGATTTTGGCCCATTCTTCCACAAAAACAGTCTTCAAATCTTGAAGGTTCCGTGGGCCTCTTCTATGAATCTTGATCTTCAGTTCTTTCCATAGATTTTCAATGGGATTTAAGTCAGGTGATTGGCTGGGCCATTCTAGCAGCTTTATTTTCTTTCTTTGAAACCAATTGAGAGTTTCCTTGGCTGTGTGTTTGGGGTCATTGTCTTGCTGAAATGTCCACCCTTGTTTCATCTTCATCATCCTGGTAGATGGCAGCAGATTTTTGTCAAGAATGTCTCGGTAAATTTGCCCATTCATCCTTCCTTCAATTATGTGAAGTTTGCCAGTACCATTTGCTGAAAAGCAGCCCCACACCATGATGTTCCCACCTCCAAACGTCACTGTTGGTATGGTGTTTTTAGGGTGATGTGCAGTGCCATTTCTCCTCCAAACATGGTGTGTATTATGACATCCAAACAGTTCAATTTTGCTCTCATCTGACCACACTATATTCTCCCAGTATTTCACTGGCTTTTCCAAATGTTGTGCAGCAAACTTTAAACAAGATTCAACATGCTTTTTTTTTCAGCAATGGAGTCTTGCGTGGTGAGCGTGCATACAGGCCATGGCGGTGGAGTGCATTACTTACTGTTTTCTTTGAGGTCTTTTTGAAGCTCTCCACAAGTGGTCCTTGGCTCTTGGACAACTCTTTTGATTATTCTTTTCACTCCTCTGTCAGAAATCTTGCGAGGAGCACCTGGTCAAGGCAAATTTATGGTGAAATGATTGTCTTTCCACTTTCGTATTATGGCCCCAACAGTGCTCACTGGAACATTCAGAAGCTTAGAAATGCGCCTATAACCAATGCCATCATTATGTTTTGCAATAATTAGGTTGCGAAGGTCTTGAGACAGCTCTTTGCTTTTACCCATCATGAGATGTGTCTTGTGTGACACCTTGGCAATGAGACCTTTTTGTAGGTCATCAGTTGGGACTGAACCAGCTGATATTCATTTGCACTGACAGGGGGCTGGATTGCTTTTTAATTACTGATAGTTTTCAGCTGTTGTCTTGGCTTTCCATGCCTTTTTGCACCTCCCTTTCTTCATGTGTTCAATACTTTTTCCCTGTGTCATTTCACATTATTACACAACTTAATTTCTGAACTTATTTGTTTTGGTTTCTTTGTATGTATGGATTACTTGGGTTGTTACCAACATCTGGTGAAAATGTAATGTCAATAGCACCTTTGGAAATATATTTACTGAGAAAAATGGTGACGTGTTCAATACTTATTTCACCGGCTGTAGATTAGAAATCACTAGTCACTTTAATAATGTTTCCGTATCTTGTACTACTCATCTCATATGTATAAGCTGAACGCTATACTATTCTTTGGTATCGGCAGGTAGCCTAGGGGTTAGAGCGTTGGGCCAGTAACCGAAAGGTCGCTTGTTGGAATACCCGAGCCGACAAGGTGAAAAACCTGTCGGTGTCCTTGAGCAAGGCACTTAACCCTAATTTGCTCCAGGGGCTGACCCTGTAGGTAGGCCATTACTGTAAATAAGATTTTTTTCTTAACTGACTTGCTTAGTTAAATAAAGGTTAAATAAAATACATCTTAGTCACTTAATAGTGTTTACATACTGCATCACCAATCTCTTGTGTATACTATAAAGCTTACTATGCTACTGTATCTTAGTCCAATGCTGCCTTGACATGTTTATATTCTCAATCCATTCCTTACTTAGATTTATGTGTATTTGGGTATATGTTGTGAAACTGTTCGATATTACTTGTTAGATACTACTGCACTGTCGGCACAAGCATTTCGCTACACCCGCAATAACATCTGCTAACCACGTGTATGTGACCAATACATTTGATTTGATTTGATTTTGATACCACCTTTCCAACAAGTCACTACCGAGTTCCAAACTGCCTCTGGAAGCAACATCAGCACAAGAACTGTTCGGCGGGAGCTCCATGAAATGAGTTTCCATGGCCGAGCAGCCGCATACAAGCCTAAGATCACCATGCTCAATGCCAAGTGTCGGCTGGAGTGTTGTAAAGCTCGTCGCCATTGGACTGGAGCAGTGGAAATGTGTTCTCTGGAGTGATGAATCACGCTTCACCATCTGGCAGTTTGACAGGCGAATCTGGGTTTGGCGGATGCCAGGAGAACGCTACCTGCCCGAATGCATAGTGCCAACTGTAAAGTTTGGTGGAGGAGCAATAATGGTCTGAGGCTGTTTTTCATGGTTCGGGTTAGGCCCCTTAGTTCCAATGAAGGGAAATCATAATGCTACAGCATACAACTAGACAATTATGTGCTTCCAACTTCGTAGAAACAGTTTGACCTTAACTCCATCGAACACCTTTGGGATGAATTGGAACACCAACTGTGAGCCAGACCTAATCGCCCAACATCAGTGCCCAGCCTCACTAATGCTCTTGTGGCTGAATGGAAGCAAGTCTCCGCAGCAATGTTCCAACATCTAGTGTATGTTCCTTTGTCTCCAGTCCCAGTCTGTGCCTCGGACTCGTCTGATGTTGTGGGTGTTGGGTGAATGCGGAGTGTTGGCCCTGTGATAATAGTGTCATCAGGCCTTGGAGCGAACGAGGGAATGCTGAGGGATGGATTGAGGAGCAAGAGACCGCTCCATCCCTCCGTTCCACTGTCTGTGAATTAGAATCATGGTTAATTTGGCCGTCCGACAGAGTATAAACAGAGGCTGTGTCCCAAATGGCACACTTTTTCCTACATAGTGCACTACTTTTGACCAGAGCCCTGTGGGCCCTGGTGGTGCAATAGGGAATAGGGTGCCATTTGGGACTCAAACAGAGATGACCATGCATAGCATAGTGGGCTGCCAAGGCCTGGAGGGAGACTCATCCAGCTAGCTACGTCTTCCATCGAATTGGATCACATTACTTACCACAGTATGAGTTATTGTTGGCCAGCCAGTCTAGTCTGTCAGCACAGAGGGATGTTCTGCCAGCCAGTCTGCAAAGAGGGATGTTCTGCCAGTTAGTCTGCACAGAGAGATGTTCTGCCAGTTAGTCTGCACAAAGAGATGTTCTGTCAGCCAGTCTGCACAAAGATATGTTCTGTCAGCCAGTCTGCACAAAGAGATGTTCTGCCAGTTAGTCTGCACAAAGAGATGTTCTGTCAGTTAGTCTGCACAAAGAGATGTTCTGTCAGTTAGTCTGCACAAAGAGATGTTCTGTCAGTTAGTCTGCACAAAGAGATGCTCTGCCAGTTAGATTGCGAGGAAAGCTCTCCCATGGACTGGTGACCGAGACAAGGGGGAGGAGGGGGGTGTGGACTTTATGGTCCAGACAATCTATGGCCTTTTCATGATGGAGTTAGTTGAAGTGGAAATGCTCTTTGGTTCGTTGTTTAGCCTACATAGTATGAAGTATAATATATACATTGAAATGAAACAATACTTTGGAAAAGACCCCCAGCTAATAAAGTTGTAGCTATTTTAATAGACTTCTCATAGGGCAGACAAGGAGAGGCTGTACCGAGAGAGAGAACCCCGATACGCACACAAGCTCTCAGCTGGGGACTGTGAAGAGACCCCTGGTGGCAGGTCTTGTGGGGTATGCATGGGTGTGTGAGCTGTATGCTAGTCGTTTGAACAGATAACTCGGTGCTTCAACATGTCAATACCTCTCACTTTGAGCCAGGAGAGATTGATCCATTTTTATTGGTCACATACACTTCTTTAGCAGATGTTATTGTGAGTGTAGCGAAATGCTTGTGTTTCTAGCTCCAACTGTTTTTTATTTTTTTATTTCACCTTTATTTAACCAGGTAGGCCAGTTGAGAACAAGTTCTCATTTACAACTGCGACCTGGCCAATATAAAGCAAAGCAGTGCGACAAAAAACAACAACACAGAGTTACACATGAGAATAAACAAACGTACAGTCAATAACACAATAGAAAATATATGTACAGAGTGTGCAAATGTAGTAAGATTAGGAAGGTAGGACAATAAATAGACCATAGTGGACTGATAGATGTGCAGATGATAATGTGCAAATAGAGATACTGGAGTGCAAATGAGCAAAAATAATACATATGGAGATGAGGTAGTAGGGTGGGCTATTTACAGATGGGCTGTATACAGGTGCAGTGATCGGTAAGCTGCTCAGACAGCTGATGCTTAAAGTTATTGAGGGAGATGGTAGTCTCAGTCCAGTAATATCTAACAAGTAATATCTTAACAAATTCACAACAATACACACAATACACACTCATCTAAAGTAAAATAATGGAATTAAGAATATATAGATATTTGGAATGCAGTACTGTGGAGTTAGAAAGGATTGTGGGATAAAAACAATGCAATGTGTCTATTCTTTTAGCCACTATAAGATTGAAGAATGTGTTGTGGATGCCTTACTGTTAGCCAATCGCTGCTCACTCACTTAGCAACTAATTGTTGATGTTTTGGAACAAGTGAATAATCTCTTATGCAAGCTGAACATTGTAGGTCTGTATGTAAGAGAAGCCCTTAATAAACAACAGTGGTGGAACTACAAACTCATATTGTTGCATCCTGGACTGGCAGCGAGGAAATTATGTCATGACCTGTTGGCTTCCTGAATTAACTGTTTAATGATTCCACTGCTTTAGGACCCTGCTGAGTCAGGCGATATCCAACACTACAGTGGCTTGTACTTCTACACACCACAGACTGTCCTGCACACACACACACACACACACACACACACACACACACACACACACACACACACACACACACACACACACACACACACACACACACCTACACACATTCATACGCATGCATACTCATATAAATACACACACACTCACACATTTTTTTGTTTGTATTTTGTATTTTTTTTCTTTTTTTTCTTAAAACTTCTTAAAACATTGTTGGTTAAGGGCTTGTAGGTAAGCATTTCACTGTAAGGTCTACACCTGTTATATTCGGCGCATGAGACATACAAATTGATTTGATTTGACACAGACACACTGTGACAAACACACACTGTCACCTAGCCCTGTGCAGCGCTGCAGAGTTCCAGCAGCCTCTTTGCCAGGACCCACAACCAGCCAGCCAACATCAACAGTGGTATTCACATGCTGAGTAGAGGTGTGGACACAAAAAACAGACCAGGAGAAAAGCACTAGTCAGAGGGTTTTGTTTCCCCATGTGACATATCGTATGAAATCAATCATAACACCCTCATACATGCCACGGTTAAAATCACTGGGAAATCAGCTAAAATGAAATCAGCTAAAATGTGTATTTTTACGTGTCTAAATGAAAGTCACTATGTTCCCATGCTGTGTTCAGTTCATTATGTGCTGTGAATGGAGCAAAAATACTGGAGGTCAGAGTTGTCCACTTCCTCTCCATGTAATGGCATCGTTTTCTAACCCTGCTCCTGTCCACACACACACACACACACACACCATGGTTTCCTATCCCTAACCCTGTCCACACACACACACACACCATGGTTTCCTATCCCTAACCCTGTCCACACACACACACACACCATGGTTTCCTATCCCTAACCCTGTCCTCTCACACACACACCATGGTTTCCTATCCCTAACCCTGTCCTCACACACCATGGTTTCCTATCCCTAACCCTGTCCACACACACACACACACACACACACACACCATGGTTTCCTATCCCTAACCCTGTCCTCTCACACACACACCATGGTGTCCTATCCCTAACCCTGTCCTCTCACACACACACCATGGTTTCCTATCCCTAACCCTGTCCTCACACACCATGGTTTCCTATCCCTAACCCTGTCCTCACACACCATGGTTTCCTATCCCTAACCCTGTCCTCACACACCATGGTTTCCTATCCCTGTCCTCCTGGTTGTAGCTGTGTGTTTTGGTGGCCCTATTTGACCAGTCAGAAGTGTCTCTTTGTAGCTGGTGCTGATGAGCCCCTGTGAACACAGCTTTTGTTGAGCTGAGCAGAGTGGAGTAGACACACATACACTGACAGACACTCACACTGATACACACACACTGGCAGACACACACACTGATACACACACACTGACAGACACACACACTGATACACACACACTGACAGACAGAAACACAGAAACACACACTGACAAACAGAAACACACACACTGACAGACAGAAACACACACAGAAACAGACACATAAACACACACACTGACAGACAGAAACACAGAAACACACACTGACAAACAGAAACACACACACACTGACAGACAGAAACACAGAAACACACACTGACAAACAGAAACACACACACTGACAGACAGAAACACAGAAACACACACTGACAAACAGAAACACACACACTGACAGACAGAAACACAGAAACACACACTGACAAACAGAAACACACACAGAAACAGACACATAAAAACACACACTGGTACACACACTGACACACAGAAACACACACTGACACACAGAAACACACACTGACACACAGAAACACACACAGAGAAACACCCCCCCTCCCGGCCGTTAGGTCGTTAGTGGAGGTGTTTGTAGTCCAGCAGTGGGAAGTAGCACCTGATGTCTTTGTTGCTAGGGCCCGAGCTCCCCGTCTAGCAACTGTCACTGCGGCAGCATGCCGAGATGGAGTGTGACCCTGTTGCTAGACAACCAACTGTGAACGTGTCGATCAGTGTCTCTCGAACTTCCACCACGACAGGGTGAACCCCGTTAAGAGCTGTGTGCTGCTGCTTTAAGAGAGAGAGCTGTGTGCTGCTGAGTTGTTCGGTCAGCCAGCTCCATGTTCATGTCTGTGGGGAAGCATGAGTTTTATACTGGTAGAGACAGAGAACGTCTTGAGGATGCATTGTTCTTAAGTGCACTTACATTACTACACTCCTAGCTACAATACCTCACCTCATCCTTCATCATCCCTGCTACATGTATCCTAGCTACCTCACCTCATCCTTCATCATCCCTGCTACATGTCTCCTAGCTACCTCACCTCATCCGTCATCATCCCTGCTGCGTGTCTCCTAGCTACCTCACCTCATCCTTCATCATCCCTGCTGCGTGTCTCCTAGCTACCTCACCTCATCCTTCATCATCCCTGCTGCGTGTCTCCTAGCTACCGCACCTCATCCTTCATCATCCCTGCTGCGTGTCTCCTAGCTACCTCACCTCATCCTTCATCATCCCTGCTGCATGTCTCCTAGCTACCTCACCTCATCCTTCATCATCCCTGCTGCATGTCTCCTAGCTACCTCACCTCATCCTTCATCATCCCTGCTGCGTGTCTCCTAGCTACCTCACCTCATTCTTCATCATCCCTGCTGCATGTCTCCTAGCTACCTCACCTCATCCTTCATCATCCCTGCTGCGTGTCTCCTAGCTACCTCACCTCATCCTTCATCATCCCTGCTGCGTGTCTCCTAGCTACCTCACCTCATTCTTCATCATCCCTGCTGCATGTCTCCTAGCTACCTCACCTCATTCTTCATCATCCCTGCTGCGTGTCTCCTAGCTACCTCACCTCATCCTTCATCATCCCTGCTGCGTGTCTCCTAGCTACCTCACCTCATCCTTCATCATCCCTGCTGCGTGTCTCCTAGCTACCTCACCTCATCCTTCATCATCCCTGCTGCGTGTCTCCTAGCTACCTCACCTCATCCTTCATCATCCCTGCTGCGTGTCTCCTAGCTAGTCACTACTACTACAGCTGCCTGCAAAGGAAACAGCCCATGTTATTTGTTGGTGTTAATGTTATGATGATATACAATCATGTGAAAAAGTAAGTACACCCCCTGGAAAGGTCAGTTTTTTTTTACAAATTTGGACAGATGGATATGTAATCTTCACTTCAACACTATTGACAGATAAAGGTTACCCAATTTAACAAATCACAAAAAAAATGTTATGCAATTAAAATAAACAAAAATGCCTTTTCCTTATGGGGAAAAAGTTAGTACACCCCTACCTTTACTATCACATAAAAGGCTAAAATTTGAATTAGGTTTCCAAGCAATTCGAAGTACATCATTCCACTGTCCGACGGAAATTCCAGACCTGTCCTATGTAGTTTGCCAGTGGAATGATGTACTTCGAATTGCTTTGAAATGTATTTTTAACCCCTCCCAGACTCATGGGCATCAATAATCCTTCTTCTGAGGGCCTCAGGTAGGTCTGAATGATGTGTTACCACACACCCATATGGTTAAGACCAAAACAGACCAATTTTCTTATCTTTATGGAAGGCTGGACCCTCTCTAATGTTTTCTAATCATTTGCTCTTATTTTGGAAACCTAATTCTAATTTTAGCCATTTTATGTGATGGTTAAGGTAGGGGTGTACTAACCTTTCCAGGGGGTGTACTTACTTTTTCACATGACAATATGATGTGTATCTTCCTGTTGTCACTACTTCCTGTGCTCAGGTGAAAGGTTAGAGGTCAGAGGTGACTGAGAGAAGAATCTTACCCTACCGACCCTGATAGGAAAGACAGATAGAAGGAGTAGTAGGCCATAGGAAAGAACTCGGTGGTCCTATTAAATCCTGCTAACTTGACACACACACACAGAGGTACACATACACAGAGTTACACACACACAGAGGTACACATGCACAGAGTTACACATACACAGAGTTACACACACACAGAGGTACACGCGTGCCAACAGGCATCTGATTTGCGAGGTGGCTTGCCGGCCTTTTGGAGGCATGGTCCCTGAGCGAGTGTAAACATGCACATAAAAGGTTCTGAGCCTGGGTGAGGGGCCTGGGTGAGGGGCCTGGGTGAGGGGAGGTGGGGTAGCAGCGGTACAAGGTGCTCTCTTGTCTGTCCACAGGTTAGACTTGGCCTGCTGTAAGTGATTAGTGATTGCAAACACAGGTGCTCTCCCACGCACCACCCCACCCCAACACACACATGCACACACACCCTAAAAGCTGCCTTTCCAAAGCCCAAAAGGTGCGTTAACCCCCTCCTGTACCCCACTCTCACACGAGAGAGAGAGAGGGGCTGCTAGGCTGCTGTCAGCCGTGTTCTGTGGGCTGGTTATAGGGCAGTAAAACTGGTGCAAAGCCCCCTGGGTAACTGGAGGCGGCAGGCAGAATACATGCAGGCCTTGCTCCCCTCTCACTTTCCTTCTGAACAGGGAGGAATGTGACTGCAGACCAGGGTACTAGCACCATGGGGCTGTACAACACCTGCCTGGCCTCATAACTAGACCTGCATGGGTCCAAATAGTCTTCGAGTGTTTGCATGAGCCTAACTGGAGTGTCAGATGGTTGAGGTTTGCACTTTTGTGGCTATTCCATTGGTTCCATTGTGCCAGGCAAGCTTGATCAAGAACAACTAAACTCATAACCACAGCTTTGCTTTCACACTCATTAGAGCTATTCAGGACTTGGTTTACCAAACCCGTTATTATTATTATTATTATTATTATTATTATTATTATTATTATTATCTGCAATAACTCTTAAGGCTTATGATAATACTTGAGGATGTGAAGTACCTCAGTTGTATTGCATTCTTTTGTCTATCCTCTGTTATGGTGAGCCAAGTTAGCGTGTGAGCAACTACACAAGGCTACATAATCATAAATACAATAAGATGTGCTTCTTCCTTTCAGAACGTTCTTCCTGTTACCATGGCATTACTCCTTGTTGCAGCTGTGTCCTGGGTGACTCAGTGTTTGTGGTCACCCTGTGTTTGTCGCTCACCAAGTTTGTTCCACTAGCAGCTAGCTCTGTGGTCAAGTCTGTCATAAGTGAGTTGGTGTTTGGTTGGTGTTTTGTTTATGTTTTTGTAGATTGGTGTTGGATGATACTGTGGTTTCCCCCCGAAACAGAGTCATACCATTACAGAAATCCAAAGTATTGGTTTGCGTAATAACTTACTGTAGCTGGTGTTAGCTACATTCACTATGTTTAACCCCAGTCACTTATATTCCTGTTCTGGTTTGTCTTCAACCTCTGCCCTGGCCTTGTGGTAAGGGGTAACGTACAGTGCCTTGACTTTTTCCACATTTTGTTACGTTACAGCCTTATTCTAAAATGGATTTTAAAAAACTAATATTCAGCAATCTACACACAATACCCCATAATGAAAAAGCTATAAAAAAACAGAAATACCTTATTTACATAAGTATTTAGACCCTTTTCTATGAGACTCGAAATTGAGGTGCATCCTGTTTCCATTGATCATCTTTGAGATATTTCTACAACTTAATTGGAGTCCACCTGTGGTAAATTCAAATGATTGGACATGAATTGGAAAGGCGCACAGCTGTCTATATAAGGTCCCACAGTTGACAGTGCATGCCAGAGCAAAAACCAAGTCATGAGGTCAAAGGAATTGTCCGGAGAGCTGGAACCACCAAGACTCTTCCTAGGGCTGGCCGCCCGGCCAATCTGAACAATCGGAGGAGAAGGGGATTTGGTCAGGGAGGTGACCAAGAACCCAATGGTCACTCTGACAGAGCTCTAGAGTTCCTCTGTGGAGATGAGAGAACCTTCCAGAAGGACAACCATATATGCAGCATTCCACCAATCAGGCCTTAGAGTGTTAGAGTGGCCAGACGAAAGTAAAAGGCACATGACAGCCCGCTTGGAGTTTGCCAAAAGGCACCTAAAAGACTCTCAGACCATGAGAAACAAGATTCTCTTGTCTGATGAAACCATGATTGAAGTATTTGGCCTGAATGCCAAGCGTCATGTCTGGAGGAAACCTGGCACCATCCCTACGGTGAAGCATGGTGGTGGCAGCATCATGCTGTGGGGATGTTTTTCAGCGGCAGGGACTGGGAGACTAGTCAGGATCGAGGGAAAGATGAATGGAGCAAAGTACAGAGAGATCCTTGATGAAAACCTGCTCCAGAGCGGTCAGGACCTCAGACTGGGGCGAAGGTTCACCTTCCAACAGTACAGCAATCCTAAGCACACAGTCAAGACAACGCAAGAATGGCTTCCAGACAAGTCTCTGAATGTCCTTGAGTGGCCCAGCCAGAGCCCGGACTTGAACCCGATCGAACATCTCTGGAGAGACCTGAAAATAGCTGTGCAGCAACGCTCCCCATCCAAGCTGACAGAGCTTGAGAGGATCTGCAGAGAAGAATGGGAGAAACTCCCCAAATACAAGTGTGCCAAGCTTGTAGCGTCATACCCAAGAAGCCTTGAGGTGCATTCAGTTTTTTATTTGAAATAAATCCAAACATTTCTAAAATCCTGTTTTAGTTTTGTCATTATGGGGTCTTGTGTGTAGAATGATGAGGGAAAAAAACATTGAATCCATTTTAGAATAAGGCTGTAACTTATCAAAATGTGGACAAAGTCAAGGGGTCTGAATACTTTCTGAATTAAGTGTATGTGTCTGAGTCAGTGGAGAAGACACGTTTAGTCAGACTGAAGAGCTGGCCCGTCCTCACCATGCAGTCAGACTGAAGAGCTGGCCCGAGAGAGAGAGACAGAGAGAGAGACACGGAGTGAGAGACACCGAGAGAGGCACAGAGAGAGAGTCACACAGAGAGAGAGACACAGAGAGAGAGACAGAGAGAGAGACAGAGAGAGAGAGACACAGAGAGAGAGACACAGAGAGAGAGACACAGAGAGAGAGAGACACAGAGAGAGAGAGACACAGAGAGAGATACAGAGAGACAGAGAGAGAGAGAGACACAGAGAGAGAGACACAGAGAGAGAGACACAGAGAGAGAGACACAGAGAGAGAGACAAAGAGAGAGACACAGAGAGAGAGACACAGAGAGAGAGACACAAAGAGAGAGACACAAAGAGAGAGACACAAAGAGAGAGACACAGAGAGAGAGACACAGAGAGAGAGACACAAAGAGAGAGAGACACAGAGAGAGAGAGACACAGAGAGAGAGACACAGAGAGAGAGACACAGAGAGAGAGACACAGAGAGAGAGACACAAAGAGAGAGACACAAAGAGAGAGACACAAAGAGAGAGACACAAAGAGAGAGACACAAAGAGAGAGACACAAAGAGAGAGACACAAAGAGAGAGACACAGAGAGAGAGACACAGAAAGAAACACACAGAGAGACACAGAGAGAGAGACACAGAGAGAGAGACACAGAGAGAGAGACACAGAGAGAGAGACAGAGAGAGAGACAGAGAGAGAGGCACAGAGAGAGACATAGAGAGAGAGATCAAAACAAAACAACATTACTTATTGGGAAACACAAGCACAAAGCAAAATGCAGTGCTATCTGGCCTTAAATCAACAGTACACCGTGGCTATTTGACCATGGTTACTGATCAAAACCTTAGAAAAAACTTGACAAAGTACAGGCTGCCATTGAGAAGGGTAGACACAGGAAAACCTGGCTCCCTGTAGAGGAAAGGCTGTGCAACCACTGCACTACAGCAGAACATGAGACAGAGCTGTCCTGTTGGGGAGGAACATAGAGCTGTGGGTTGGCAGACCACTGCATTGCTGCCTGTCATAAGATGAGGGACAGTGTCTGACAGACCACTGCATTGCTGCCTGTCATAAGATGAGGGACAGTGTCTGACAGACCACTGCATTGCTGCCTGTCATAAGATGAGGGACAGTGTCTGACAGACCACTGCATTGCTGCCTGTCATAAGATGAGGGACAGTGTCTGACAGACCACTGCATTGCTGCCTGTCATAAGATGAGGGACAGTGTCTGACAGACCACTGCATTGCTGCCTGTCATAAGATGAGGGACAGTGTCTGACAGACCACTACATTGCTGCCTGTCATAAGATGAGGGACAGTGTCTGACAGACCACTGCATTGCTGCCTGTCATAAGATGAGGGACAGTGTCTGACAGACCACTGCATTGCTGCCTGTCATAAGATGAGGGACAGTGTCTGACAGACCACTGCATTGCTGCCTGTCATAAGATGAGGGACAGTGTCTGACAGACCACTGCATTGCTGCCTGTCATAAGATGAGGGACAGTGTCTGACAGACCAACCAACATGCTTATTGTTATTGTTCAATGTATGATTATTTTAAACCTGACAATATTGATTATTATTATTATTAATCATGTTCACATTGCAAATCTCCAAATAAGCTTTGGCAATATGTACATTGTTATGTCATGCCAATAAAGCTGATTTAATTGAATTGAATTGAGAGACAGAGAGAGCAAGACGTGGATAGAGAGAGAGACACAGAGAGAGAGACAGAGAAAGCAAGACATGGATAGAGAGAGAGACACAGAGAGAGAGACAGAGAAAGCAAGACGTGGATAGAGAGAGAGACACAGAGAGAGAGACAGAGAAAGCAAGACGTGGATAGAGAGAGAGACACAGAGAGAGAGACAGAGAAAGCAAGACGGGGATAGAGAGACACAGAGAGAGCAAGACGTGGATTTCGAGACACAGAGAGAGAGAGACAGAGAGAGCAAGACGTGGATAGAGAGAGACACACAGAGAGAGAGAGAGACAGATAGCAATACGTGGATAGTCAGACACATAGAGAGAGACACAGAGAGAGACACAGACAGAGAGAGCAAGACGTGGATAGAGAGAGACACACAGAGAGAGAGAGAGACAGATAGCAATACGTAGATAGTCAGACACATAGAGAGAGACACAGACAGAGAAAGCAAGATGTGGATAGAGAGAGACACAGAGAGAGAGACACAGAGAGTAAAGCGTGGATAGAGAGAGACACAGAGAGAGAGAGACACACAGAGAGAGAGACACACAGAGAGAGTAAAGCGTGGATAGAGAGAGACACAGAGAGAGTAAGACGTAGATAGAGAGAGACACAGAGAGAGAGACACACAGAGAGAGACACAGAGAGAGAGACATACAGAGAGAGTAAAGCGTGGATAGAGAGAGACACAGAGAGAGAGAGACACAGAGAGAGAGACACAGAGAGAGAGACACAGAGAGAGAGACACACAGAGAGAGTAAAGCGTGGATAGAGAGAGACACAGAGAGATTAAAGCGTGGATAGAGAGAGACACAGAGAGATTAAAGCGTGGATAGAGAGAGACACAGAGAGAGAGACACAGAGAGAGAGACACAGAGAGAGAGACACAGAGAGTAAAGCGTGGATAGAGAGAGACACAGAGAGAGTAAGACGTAGATAGAGAGAGACACAGAGAGAGAGACACGGAGAGTAAAGCGTGGATAGAGAGAGACACAGAGAGAGAGACACAGAGAGAGAGACACAGAGAGAGAGACACAGAGAGAGAGACACAGGGAGAGAGACACAGAGAGTAAAGTGTGGATAGAGAGAGACACAGAGAGAGTAAGACGTGGATAGAGAGAGACACAGGGAGAGAGACACAGAGAGAGACACAGAGAGAGAGACACAGAGAGAGAGACACAGAGAGAGAGACACAGAGAGTAAAGCGTGGATAGAGAGAGACATTTTATTATTTAATTTTATTGTATTATTTACTACTACTTTATATTATTATTTATTATTGTTATTTTATTACAATGTAATATATTGTAAACATTGTTGATTTTGCAATATTGACACAATGTTTTTCATGCCAATAAAGCAGCTTGAATTTGAATGGGGGAGGATGGCTCATAATAATGGCTGGAGTGGAGTCAGTGGAATGGTATCAAACACATCAAAGACATGGTTTCCATGTGGTTGATACCATTCCATTGACTCCATTCCAGATATTATTATGAGCCGTCCTCCCCTCAGCAGCCTCCACTGGTGTGTGTCACATAATAAAACAGCATTCCGTCAGCTAGGTTCTAACACTGTGGTAATTGTTGACTGCCCTTTTGAACTCACTATTAATCCAAGCACTGGCACAATTCCCTGTACAAACAATAAAGACAGACCAGGCAGGTGTCATGGAAAAAAGCTCACAGCGTAAAATAGCTCACAATCAATTGTTATGATTGACAGTGAGCTTTTTCACACTTGTAACATGCCATAAATATCCTCATAGCGTGAAAATTCAATAGTTTCTTAGGTGGATAATGTCAGTACCTGATTGAAATTGACACTGTAAACGTGAATAAATATGTAATGATCACTTTTAAAATATATTATCGATTGTTTTGCACTTTTGTTGGGGCTGGCTAGCTAGCTAGTGTCGGGTAACTTAGCAACTGTGTGGAATGGTGAGAGTGAGCTGAGCTTGTTTACATGACAGCTGGCAGCTTCTCAGGAGAACTACTGTACAGGCCTCTGTGCCAGTTAAAGAAGTGAGATTTTGCAGGTTACAAACTGTAATACTAATCCTACTTGACAATTGCAACGATGAATGTTATTTTGTGTGTATTATGTTGTGTGTGTAAATAAAATACTGCTAATTTATATACTCAGGCCTCTGGCCAAATTGGCTTACATTGACTTACAGTGCCACTTAAAGAAGTTAGATTTTTACAGGGTTTGAAATTAAATATGAATGGTTTTGTTGATCTAAACTTTATCGTTTTGATTTGAACCAAACAGCCAAATATAGCTTTGAAGTGCACCAGAGTCAAACACTCCCTCACGTTTAAATTCTTCAAATAAAGTTTCATTTGTTTGTGAGCTTGTTTGTTCTATCTCAGGTTAATTGTTTGTTCTATCTCAGGTTAATTGTTTGTTCTATTTCAGGTTAATTGTTTGTTCTATCTCAGGTTAATTGTTTGTTCTATCTCAGGTTAATTGTTTGTTCTATCTCAGGTTAATTGTTTGTTCTATCTCAGGTTAATTGTTTGTTCTATCTCAGGTTAATTGTTTGTTCTATGTCAGGTTAATTGTTTGTTCTATCTCAGGCTAATTGTTTGTTCTATCTCAGGTTAATTGTTTGTTCTATCTCAGGTTAATTGTTTGTTCTATCTCAGGTTAATTGTTTGTTCTATGTCAGGTTAATTGTTTGTTCTATCTCAGGTTAGTTGCCCTGAAGTCTTTTATCTCTGTTTTATGAGTTTGGATCTTCTGCCGTTTGATTAGTAGATAGAGAGAATTAGTTAGAATTCTGGACTGTTTGTCTCCTTTTTCCTTGTCTTCCTGTATGATTATCTTTAGTATTCTAAAGCCCTATTCACACGGGACTAGTATTACTGTGGAACATCGGTTATGTAATCATTACCCCAGCATGTCCATTTTTCCAATGGGTGATTCAGACAGGATTAGTTTTACCACCTCATTCAAAATGGACCGTTATGACGGAACCCTGGGATAGCAAATGTCCAGGGATAGTCTAATATTGGCCTTATGGCCTTTATTTTGGAGAAAGTCAAAATAATAATTAATATCAATAATAACCATGAACTGTAACCTATGCAGACATTTAATTAACTGACGCATTTGCCAATTCATTAATTAATTGGCACAATATCGTCCACTTTAAAAAGAGAAGTATGGCTCTAGAAAAGTTGATATGTTTCTAATGTGTGAATAGCAACAGTCATATCACTGTTTCTAATGTAACTGCTTGCTGTTTAATCAGTAAATACAAACACACTTTTTCTCTAAACTATAACTCAGTCACTAACCACTGATGTAATTCAACATTTATATTGTACCAATTACATGTATTATGAATTAAATTATATTCTAGCAGAGTAGGAAATATGAAATATTAAGTATTAAATAGGAATAATGGAAAAAGGTACTTCATTACTCTTATAACAAACCAAATTAGATTAAATTAGATTGGAGACGTTACGTTTTGGCAGTTTGGGACTATATGTTAATGTTAATATGTTAATAACTCTATATATACATCCTTGATTGACATTGAGGCATGATGTGGAATGCCAATATAATATATATGATAATGTAGGTGAATGAGCCTCATACAGCTCCTGTCTCCATAAAGTGATTAATTGTCTTCAGTTCTGTCTCCCTGCGTCCATATATAATGTCTGCCTACTAAGAACTGTCGAGTAACCTTTTGTGTTGGTGATCGGGGTCGCGGGCCAGGAGCGTCTGTGTCTCAGTTTGTCTCAACCCCCTTGGAGTAGCAGGGGGCTGCAGCTGCAGCCTGGGGTGAGGTCAGGGGTTGTATGTATCAAGCACCTCAGAGTAGGAGGGGATAATATAGGATCATTTTTGCCTTTTAAATCACAACGAATATGATTACATGGACAGGGGAGACCTGGGCCTGTATTCATAAAGGCTGAAAGAGGCTGGAGGCTAGAGTCTGGAGGCTAGAGTCTGGGGGCTAGAGACTGGAGGCTAGAGACTGGGGGCTAGAGACCGGGGGCTAGAGATGGGGGCTAGAGACCGGGGGCTTGAGTCTGGGGGCTTGAGTCTGGGGGCTAGAGACTGGGGGCTAGAGACCGGGGGCTAGAGATGGGGGCTAGAGACTGGGGGCTAGAGATGGGGGCTTGAGTCTGGGGGCTGGAGATGGGGGCTAGAGACTGGGGGCTAGAGATGGGGGCTTGAGTCTGGGGGCTGGAGATGGGAGCTTGAGTCTGGGGGCTAGAGACTGGGGGCTAGAGACCGGGGGCTAGAGATGGGGGCTAGAGACCGGGGGCTAGAGATGGGGACTTGAGTCTGGGGGCTGGAGATGGGAGCTTGAGTCTGGGGGCTGGAGATGGGGGCTAGAGACTGGGGGCTAGAGACTGGGGGCTAGAGACTGGGGTCTAGAGACTGGGGTCTAGAGATGGGGGCTAGAGACTGGGGGCTAGAGACTGGGGGCTAGAGACTGGGGACTAGAGACTGGAGGCTGTGAAAAGGGGCTCCATGTTGTAGCTGAAGCTGAGGTGAGGTCGGTGGTGAGGTGGCTTAGTCAGTTGCATTTCTCCAGCCACACGTTGGAGACGAAGACCCATTGAGTCTAGCCCAAACCCTGGCGGGGTGCCTCTCACTGTGCATGGGTCTGATATTACATCCTATTCCAGAGGCGTTTCTCAAGAATAGTGTACTATATAAGGAATATGGTGCCATTTTGGAACTCGCATCCTGACCATGGGTCAACTCTGTGTCTGTGTCTGGATCTGAAGGTAGTAGGGCCTTGCGTGGGAGCAGGCTTCCCCAGAGATGGCTATCTGAACCTGGGGTCAGCTTGAGTGCATCAGTGGGTCCTCCAGTCCTCCTCTGGCTCTCTCTTCACACTGTGGTTCTCCATGGTGTCAGGAACGTGGTGGTCACATGGTTTGTTTGGATAACAATGGTTCTTCTATGTTTTTCCTCCCTCTCTATCCCTTTCCTTCTCTCTCAATTCAGTTCAATGTAAGGGCTTTATTGTCATGGGAAATATATGTTAACATTTCCAATGTAAGGGCTTTATTGGCATGGGAACATATGTTAACATTGTCAATGTAAGGGCTTTATTGTCATGGGAAACATATGTTAACATTGTCAATGTAAGGGCTTTATTGGCATGGGAAACATTTGTTAACATTGTCAATGTAAGGGCTTTATTGGCATGGGAAACATATGTTAACATTGTCAATGTAAGGGCTTTATTGGCATGGGAAACATATGTTAACATTGCCAATGTAAGGGCTTTATTGGCATGGGAAACATATGTTAACATTGCCAATGTAAGGGCTTTATTGGCATGGGAAACATATGTTAACATTGCCAATGAAAGGGCTTTATTGGCATGGGAAACATATATTAACATTGCCAATGTAAGGGCTTTATTGGCATGGGAAACATATGTTAACATTGCCAATGAAAGGGCTTTATTGGCGTGGGAAACATATGTTAACATTGCCAATGAAAGGGCTTTATTGGCATGGGAAACATATGTTAACATTGCCAATGAAAGGGCTTTATTGGCATGGGAAACATATGTTAACATTGCCAATGAAAGGGCTTTATTGGCATGGGAAACATATGTTAACATTGCCAATGAAAGGGCTTTATTGGCATGGGAAACATATGTTAACATTGCCAATGTAAGGGCTTTATTGGCATGGAAAACATATGTTAACATTGCCAATGTAAGGGCTTTATTGGCATGGGAAACATATGTTAGCGTTGCCAAAGCAAGTGAAGTAGATAGTAAACAATCAAAATGAACAGTAAACATTACACTCAGAAGTTCCAAAAGAATAAAGACATTTCAAATGTCATACTATGTCTATATACAGTGTTGTAACAATGTGCAAATAGTTATAACAAATGGGAAAATAAATAGACATAAATATGGGTTGTGTTTCTCTCATTAGAGTGATGTCAGCATCTTAATCTGACTCCCTCAAGCCGAGAACAATGGCTGCACTGAAATCACTCTTCTAGGTTATTTCACTGTGACATAAGCTAACATTCTGTAGGGAGGAGAATGATTCCAGAGTGCCCTGGAGATATTCTAGGTAAAATGAGGAGAACGGTTCCACATTCTAGATCGTCCTTTATCATCAGCCCCAGTTGGACTGGGATATCCTCCTCTGACACACACCACACACAATCACACCACACACACACACACACACACACACACACACACACACACACATGGAATGTGCTTCTTCTAAACAGTGGTGGCCCGTTCTGTTGGAGATCTGTTCTCTTGGTAACAGTGGTGGCCCGTTCTGTTGGAGGTCTGTTCTCTTGGTAACAGTGGTGGCCCGTTCTGTTGGAGGTCTGTTCTCTTGGTAACAGTGGTGGCCCGTTCTGTTGGAGGTCTGTTCTCTTGGTAACAGTGGTGGCCCGTTCTGTTGGAGGTCTGTTGTCTTGGTAACAGTGGTGGCCCGTTCTGTTGGAGTTCTGTTGTCTTGGTAACAGTGGTCCGGTGAAGGTACCTTTCCTCTCATTGTTAAAGGTGATTTGGTCGGTTCTGTTCTGCTATCTTTAAAGGTCCAATGCAGACGTTTTTACTCAATATCAAATCATTTCTGGGTAAAATGGTCAAAAAGAAGAGACACCCCTGTACTATAACATACACCCCACCCCTGTACTATAACATACACCCCACCCCTGTACTATAACATACACCCCACCCCTGTACTATAACATACACCCCAGTCCTGTACTATAACATACACCCCAGTCCTGTACTGTAACATACACCCCAGTCCTGTACTATAACATACACCCCAGTCCTGTACTAACATACACCCCAGTCCTGTACTGTAACATACACCCCACCCCTGTACTATAACATACACCCCACCCCTGTACTGTAATATACACCACATTACTGTATTGTGTACATTAGATTTGGGTGTGTACCTAAGATGTTAAGTTTCTATAGAATGTGTACCAGTAAGTACAGTGTCACAATTCTAGTTGACTTGTGACACCACCTCAAAGCCAAGGGAAGTAAACAAGGTGTTAAGATCAACATACTGTACAGGCATGCAGACATACACAGCTTTCTGTTGCAGAGCTATAGGCTTGGTTTATATGCCCAGCCCAACACACACCAGACTGGGGCGGGTACCTAACGGAAGGTAAACGGTAAGGCTAGGTTAAATGGTAATGCTTTGATTGCTTACTGTACAGTAGTTGATGAGTTTAGGGCCACTGCGTCTTAAGAATGTTAGGTTTCAAGCAGCTGTGAGAGGGAGGGAGGGAGGGAGGGAGGGAGGGAGCCTAGCTCTTGTGAGGGATCTTATGGAGGGTTTGGGGGTAGACAAGCCTCTCTGGGAAAATCAGCCACCAAAATAAAGCAAACCGTTCAAGAGTCAATTAGTGGAATTACACCACATGTAGCTTCCTCTGTGTCCCGGCTCAAAGAGAGAAGGCCTTTGATTGTGTTTTCATTACCCTTCAAATAGGCTCAGGTTTAACCCCAGGTCACACGCACATACTGTACATACATACACACACACACACACACGAGCGCAGACACATACATACACACACTCCGAGCCTCAGCCACAACTTCCCAACCAAATACTCTTACTTACCCAATTGAAATGACCCCCTCCCCTGACACACACACACTCCACCCCGCTGTAAGGTTGATGACCCCCTCCCCTGACACACACACACTCCACCCCGCTGTAAGGTTGATGACCCCCTCCCCTGACACACACACACTCCACCCCGCTGTAAGGTTGAGAAACAAAGGTCCCAGAAGAAGGGAGGTGATTGACTTTCAGCGGTTCAGACAGGGATCTAATTGTGCTGACTCCCGTTAGGATTTCATCTGGAGTGTGTAGAGTACCAGTACACACACACAAACACACACACACACACACACACACACACAATGCTTCCCTAGCTCCAAAGCAGAAAACTCACCCCTACAGCCAACCACCATTTGTATGCAAAACCAATTACTAATCGCTGGAATCATAACCATTTGCAGACCATTAATCAGACTAGTTAATTAATCCAGACTGTATCACAACCGGCCGTGATTGGGAGTCCCATAGGGCGGCGCACAATTGGCCCAGTGTCGTCCGAGTTTGGCCGGTGTAGGCCGTCATTGTAAATAAGAATTTGTTCTTAACTGACTTGCCTAGTTAAATAAAGGTTAAATAAATAAATAATACAATTTTTTTTTTAAATACTAAAAACTAAGTAATAGAAAGAGCCTGTGAAGTCTGTTGAGCCTTAGAATACATATAACTGCCTCCACCAGTCAATACCATATCAATATCAAGGGAAATAATTAACATATTCATGTAGTTCGCCTTTAGTGTACTGTACAGCCGTGTGGTGATGTGTAGGTCAGAGAGAGAGAGAGAGGGAGAGAGAGAGAAACAGACCCCACAGAGACCCAGGACAGCAACACAATTAGATCCAACCAAATCATGAGAAAACAAAAAGAGAATTACTTGACACATTGGAAAGAATTAACAATAAAGTAGAGGAAACTAGAATGTTATTTGGCCCTAAACAGAGAGTAAACAGTGGCAGAATACCTGACCACTGTGACTGACCAAACCTTAAGGAAAGCTTTGACTATGTACAGACTCAGTGAGCATAGCCTTGCTATTGAAAGAGGCCGCAGTAGGCAGACCTGGCTCTTCAGAGAAGACAGGCTATGTGCACACTGCCCACAAAATGAGGTGGAAACTGAGCTGCACTTCCTAACCTCCTGCCAAAAGTATGACCATATTATAGACACATATTTCCCTCAGATTCCACAGACCCACTGTCACGAATCAAGCCTCTGTGGTTCCTCCCTCTCACCACCAGAGGGTGCCCTCTCCAGAATATTGAGATTACCCATATAGACTCCATTTCCCATGACCCCGTGCCTGTATCTGATCATCTACTCACCTGCCACTTATCACCCGGACTAATTATCTGCACACCTGCCACTCATCATCAGGGCTATTTATACAGCCTGTCTCTACTGCTTCAGTGCGAAGTCTTGTTCTGCCCTGGCTAACATTTCTGAGCGTTCTCCTGGTTTCCTTGTTCTTGACCCTGGACTGTTTTCATCAGATCGACCCTTTGCTTCTTGCCATTGTGACTCTGTTTTGTTTACCTGGATATTCCTTACTCTGTCTGCTGCCTGCCCTGGAACTCTGCCTGCCTCTTGACTACGTTTGTGCTTAGCCTTGGATATCTCCCTCAATGGTGTTTGACCCCAGCCTGTTGGTTCTACGTATTATTGCTGTTCAATAAATACTGCATATGGATCTCAATGACATTGCCCAGCAGCCAGTATGCCCATATCTAATTCCTCCACCGCGAATCCTCGTCTTGCTTTCCCAGAGAAATTCGATGGATCACCCGCCAAGTGTAAGGGATTTCTTCTTCAATGTTCCCTGTTCCTCGACCAACAACCCACGTTATACCCCAATGACACCAGTCGTATAGCTTTTGTGGGTACTTTGTTAACTGGTCGAGTTCTGGAATGGGCAACGGCAGTATGGACCGATGGTCAATCCCCATTTTCTTCTTTCTCGGGTTTCCTACACCGACTTCGCGAAGTGTTTGATCACCCGGAGGAGGGTAAGGATCCAGGTGTTCAGCTCTACAGCAAGGAAGAAACACAGCTGCTGAGTTTGCACTCACCTTTCGCACGTTGGCAGCACAAACTGACTGGGTTGAAACCACTTTGAAGTTGCTGTTTCGCCAAGGTCTGAATCTGGAGCTTCAATCTGAACTTGCATGCCGCGATGAAGGAGCTACTTTGGACCAATTCATTAATCTGGCTATCCGCGTTGATAATTTGAAACGATCACGCCGACCCACTAGAAATCTAGCTTACCACACTATCCCATCTCCTGACGTGTACAATCCTGAACCCACACGTATCACTTCAGAGGAGAGAGAACGGCGTATTCAACAGAATCTTTGTCTGTATTGTGGTCAACCAGGACACCTAAAGGCATCCTGCCCCAGGCGACCCCCTCTTCGCAACTCTACTGATGTAAGTGCTTCCAACCCTATCTCTCGCTCTTCATCATGTGTAGAATTCTCCGCTGCGTTAACGTTTTCCGGCAAATCCGTGATAACCAGGGCCATGATTGATTCAGGAGCAGCAGGTAATTTTATTGACAGTGATTTTGCCCAGTCAAATTTTATTCCATTAATACCCTGTGAGCCTTTGTTGGCAGTGGAGGCGCTAGACGGACGTCCCCTGGGTGCAGGCCATGTCCATTACACCACCGGGAGGGTGACACTGCAAACTGGTTCCTTACACACTGAAACCATTCAGTTATTCCTTATCCAGTCACCCAACCATCCCATAATTCTTGGACTTCCCTGGCTACAAAAACACAATCTGCAAATTTCCTGGATCGATAAACAAATCACCCAGTGGTCTGAGAATTGTCAACGAAATTGTCTACCATCTGCCGCCCCCACGCTGGTTCAAGCTGCCACTGTACTTCTGGAACCCCATTCTGCTCCACATCTTCCACCAGAATATACCGATCTTAAGGAGGCCTTCAGCAAGATCAAAGCATCTCAACTTCCACCTCATCGTTCCATTGATTGTGGCATCGACCTCATTCCAAATTCCACGCTCCCGAAAGGTTGTATCTTCCCCCTGTCACAACCCGAATCGGAAGCCATGAAGACATACATCGAGGAGGAATTGGCTAAGGGATTTATTCGACCGTCCACCTCTCCAACTTCAGCTGGCTTCTTCTTTATCAGTAAGAAGGATGGAGGGCTTCGCCCATGTATCGACTACCGAGGGCTTAACGACATCACTGTCAAATATCGCTACCCTTTACCTCTAGTCCCAGCAGCCCTCAAACAACTTCGTACAGCTAAATATTTCACCAAACTTGATCTCCGAAATGCCTACAATCTCATTCGAATTCGAGAGGGGGACGAATGGAAGACTGCGTTCTCCACTGCTACAGGGCACTATGAATACCTGGTTATGCCTTTCGGACTGGCCAATAGTCCCTCTGTCTTCCAGGCATTCATCAACGATACCTTCCGAGACATGCTCAACAAATGGGTTATCGTGTACATTGATGACATTCTCATCTACTCAGATTCCCTCCAAGATCACGTCAAACAAGTTCGTATGGTCCTACAACGCTTGATCACTCAGCAATTATATGCCAAGGCAGAGAAATGTGAGTTTCACCAAACTTCAGTGTCGTTTCTTGGTTATGAAATCAGCCCGGAAGGAGTTGCCATGAATGACAAGAAGGTGCAGGCGGTGTTGAAATGGCCACAACCCAACACGATCAAGGAGCTGCAACGATTTTTAGGGTTTGCTAACTTTTACAGACGCTTTATCAGAGGCTTCAGTACCATCGCAGCTCCTTTGACATCCATGACCAAGAGAGGAGGACAAAAGACTACTCTGGTCACCAGCAGCCTTACAGTCCTTTCAAGACCTGAAGAACCGTTTTGCTAGTGCTCCCATATTGCACCATCCGGATCCAGAACTCGAGTTCCTCATAGAGGTGGATGCATCCAACACTGGCATCGGTGCGATTCTCTCTCAACGTCAGGGCACACCCCCCAAAATGTTCCTGTGTGCATATTTTTCACGTAAACTCACCACCACAGAACAGAACTATGATGTCGGGAACCGTGAACTCTTAGCCATGAAGGCCGCCTTTGAGGAATGGCGACATTGGTTGGAGGGGGCCAAACATCCTTTCCAGGTACTAACGGACCTGGAATATCTACGATCTGCTAAAAGACTCAACCCAAGGCAAGCAAGATGGGCGCTATTCTTTACACGGTTCAATTTCACAGTCACGTACCGACCTGGGTCAAAGAACATTAAGGCAGACGCCCTCTCCCGGCTGCATGAATCCTCTCATCAACCACCATCTGGCGAATCCATCCTTTCACCCACACTCATTCTTTCTCCAGTTCAGTGGGATATCATGACGGAGTTAACAGAAGCTCAAAGATCAGATCCAGCTCCACTAAACTGTCCACCCGACAAATCATATGTACCACCATCCCTCCGCAAAAGAATCACCCAATACGTCCATTCATCACCCAGTTCCGGCCACCCCGGCATCACTGCCACTCTTCAACTACTCACAAATCGCTTTTGGTGGCCTTCCATACAGAAAGATACCATATCCTTCATTCAAAACTGTCCCACATACAGTGTCTCCAAATCCTCCAAACAACTACCAGCCGGTCTACTACAACCATTACCCACCCCTCGACGTCCTTGGTCTCACATTGCCATAGACTTTGTCACCGACCTCCCCAACTCACAAGGCCACACCACCATACTCACAGTAATAAATCGCTTTTCCAAAGCCTGTCGAATCATCCCATTACCTAAGCTACCCACGGCCTTTGACACTGCTGAGCACCTGTGTAACTATGTGTTTCGATTCTATGGCTTACCGGAAGACATCATCTCGGACCGAGGACCCCAATTCACCTCCCGCTTATGGTCAGCATTCTTTCATCAGCTCAATATCACTGTCAGTCTCACCTCTGGTTACCATCCACAATCCAATGGTCAAACTGAACGTCTTAATCGAGAACTCACTCGATTTCTAAGGTCTTACTGCCACAAGAACCAATCAGACTGGAGTCGCTACTTACTATGGGCTGAGTATGCTCAAACCTCCCTCCGCAAATCCTCTACGGGTATGACTCCCTTTCAGTGTGTCCTCAGTTTTCAACCCCCATTATTTCCATGGTCAGGAGAACCCACTGAACTCCCAGCAATCAACGACTGGTTACAAAGAAGCGAGACAACCTGGAATGAGGCCCATGTTCATCTGCAACAAGCAATTAGGAGACAGAAGGAACAGGCGGATCGTCGCCGTCGTCCCAATCCGACATATCTTCCTGGCCAATGGGTCTGGCTCTCCTCACGTGATCTTCTGCTACCATGCAGAAAGCTCAGTCCCAGGTACGTGGGTCCATTCAGGATAGTCAAACAGATTACCCCTGTCTCTTATCGATTGGCTTTACCATCCAATTACCGTATCTCGCCCACTTTTCATGTCTCCTTGCTCAAGCCCGCTGGTGGTCCGAGAGGGGAGGTGGAGGAGGACGTCCGTGACCAGAGGCCCCCACCCATCATCATAGATGGCGAGGAGGCATATCAGGTGCAAGAACTCCTGGATTCCCGACGCCGGGGAGGAGCTCTACAGTACCTTGTGGATTGGGAGGGGTATGGCCCGGAGGAGAGGTCCTGGGTCAATTCTGGAGACCTTCTCGACCATTCTCTCACTTCTGAGTTTCATAGAACCCATCCGGATAAACCAGCCCCTCGAGCTAGAGGAAGACCCCGGCGTCAGTTGCCTCCTCACGTCAGGAGCCGCTCGCAGGGGGGGGCTCTGTCACGAATCAAGCCTCTGTGGTTCCTCTCCAGAATATTGATATTACCAATATAGACTCCATTTCCCATGACCCCGTGCCTGTATCTGATCATCTACTCACCTGCCACTTATCACCCGGACTAATTATCTGCACACCTGCCACTCATCATCAGGGCTATTTATACAGCCTGTCTCTACTGCTTCAGTGCGAAGTCTTGTTCTGCCCTGGCTAACATTTCTGAGCGTTCTCCTGGTTTCCTTGTACTTGACCCTGGACTGTTTTCATCAGATCGACCCTTTGCTTCTTGCCATTGTGACTGTTTTGTTTACCTGGATATTCCTTACTCTGTCTGCTGCCTGCACTGGAACTCTGCCTGCCTCTTGACTACGTTTGTGCTTAGCCTTGGATATCTTCCTCAATGGTGTTTGACCCCAGCCTGTTGGTTCTACGTATTATTGCTGTTCAATAAATACTGCATATGGATCTCAATGACACTGCCTCTTCGTTACACCCACAAAGAATTCTAAAACAAATCCAATTTTTATAAACTCACATATTTGAGTGAAATACCACTTTGTGCCATCACAGCAGCAAGATTTGTTACCTGTTGCTACACAAACCATATTTATGTTTATTTATTTTCTCTTTCGTATTTTAACTATTTGCACATTGTTGCAACAATATATACAGACATAATGACATTTGAAATGTCATGTTTTTTTATAGTTTATTTCACTTTTGTTTATCTATTTCACTTGCTTTGATAATGTAAACATATGTTTCCCATGCCAGTAAAGCCCTTTGAATTGAATTATGTACGCTTGCTTTATCGACTTCCTATATGGTCCTATTTGGCATACAGGACTGTTCTACAAAGGTATTGAAAGGGGTGTAGAGGTAAAACATATGACATAATTAAATCAATGTATACTGGCAATACGTGCAGCATCAAAATTGGCAAGAAAATAACTAAATTCTTTAACCTGGGGCGGGGCCTTCGCCAGGGTTGCAATCTGAGCCCTGCACGCTTCAATATTTACATCAACGAGTTGACCACTATTCTAGAAAAATCCTCAGCCCCTGGTGTTAGTCTCCACAATTCAGAGGTTAAATGCCTGCTCTTCGCAGATGACCTGTGCCTGCTGTCACCCACAGCACATGGCCTACAGCAGAGCCTGGAACTGCTAGAACAGTACTTCCAGACCTGGGCCCTGGCAGTAAACCCCAAAAAGACAACAAATTATGCTTTTCCAGAGAAGATCCAGATCTCAGGGAATTAGACTAAAGTTCTCAATTGGTATAAAATATATAGAGTACTGCACACACTACAATTACTTAGGTTTAAAAATAAGCTAAACTGGAGACCTAAATGATGCAGTGAATGAAATGAGAAAGAAAGCACGCAGGGAATTCTATGCCATACAAAAAATGTAATTGAAATACTAATTGAACAAATTCTACTTCATGGCAGCAAGGTGTGGGGTCCAAATGCAAAACAAGATTTCATAGAATGTGACAAACACCCTGTTGAAACCCTGCATGCAGAGTTCTGTAAGATTCTCCAGAGGAAAACTACAAACAATGCAATATCCACTAATAATAACAACTAAAAAAAGAGCAATTACGTTTGGGAAACATCTAAAATACAGTGACCCCCTCTCATACCATTACCAAGCCCTCCAATGCCAAGAGCTGAGCAAAGAAGAGTCCCCTCATCCAGCTGGTCCTGGGGCTGAGCTCACAAACCTGTTCTACTAACACACTGAAGCATCAGGACCAGAACATCCAATCAGAATAAACCAAATCACAACACAGTCAAAACAAAACTACATTACTTATTGGGAAACTCAAGAAGCACAAAGCAAAATGCAGTGCTATCTGGCCCTAAATCGACAGTGCATAGATGGTTATTAATGAGTGGTGTTGAGTGGTGTCAAAACAAATTAACACAAAGAAGCCAGATAATGCCACAACCAAAAACAACAGTGTGTCTGCATGGAGAGAGTCTCCTTGATGTATAGGGGGAAGGTGGATTTATCCCCGGGATAAGTGTCTGACAGACCATTACATTGCTGCCTGAATTGAATTGAATTGAATTGAATTGAGAGAGCGAGAGTGAGGTCCTCCCAGCATAAGAGAAGAGAGAGAGTTATAGTCATTGCTTCAACATGACAAGCAGGCAGCCTGTGTGAGGTAAAGCAGCTCTTGGCATTCGTCAGTGTCACAGCCCTACATCATACAGATGAGAGCAGAGCAGCCAGGCTCCTGATGTTGCTGAGATACAGGCATTGACAGGCCCTTCCCTCTATCTACCGCATGAGTCAGCAGCACATATGCCCTGACCACACTCTCCAGCCTGCATGGTATTCATATTATTACCAGTTTGATTATATTATCACAGATTAAGGCAGCTTGCTGTTGAATCGTTACTTGATTATCACTACTATGTAATGTTTTACATCAGAGCTATAGAGCATGTGTCTACCTGTGTTCTTGGTTTTGCATTGCTTGTCTGGTTAATGTTTGGTGTGTGTGGTTTGTGTGTGTGTGTTGGTGCATTATCACTTCTTCCGCTCTGTGGGCTTCCTGTTGATGAATGGCCAGCTCTACCCCAGCTCTACCCCAGCTCTACCTCCAGCTCTACCCCAGCTCTACCTCCAGCTCTACCCCAGCTCTACCCCCAGCTCTACCCCAGCTCTACCTCCAGCTCTACCCCAGCTCTACCCCCAGCTCTACCTCCAGCTCTACCTCCAGCTCTACCTCCAGCTCTACCCACAGCTCTACCCCAGCTCTACCTCCAGCTCTACCTCCAGCTCTAACTCCAGCTCTACCTCCAGCTCTACCTCCAGCTGTACCCCCAGCTCTACCTCCAGCTCTAAATCCAGCTCTACCCCCAGCTCTACCTCCAGCTCTACCCCCAGCTCTACCCCAGCTCTACCCCCAGCTCTACCCCATCTCTACCTCCAGCTGTACCTCCAGCTCTACCTCCAGCTCTAAATCCAGCTCTACCCCCAGCTCTACCTCCAGCTCTACCTGCAGCTCTACCTCCAGCTCTACCTCCAACTCTACCCCCAGCTCTACCCCAGCTCTACCTCCAGCTGTACCCCTAGCTCTAAATCCAGCTCTACCCCCAGCTCTACCTCCAGCTCTACCTCCAGCTCTACCCCCAGCTCTAAATCCAGCTCTACCCCCAGCTCTACCCCAGCTCTACCTCCAGCTGTACCCCTAGCTCTAAATCCAGCTCTACCCCCAGCTCTACCTCCAGCTCTACCTCCAGCTGTACCCCCAGCTCTACCTCCAGCTCTACCTCCAGCTGTACCCCCAGCTCTACCTCCAGCTCTACCCCCAGCTTTACCCCAGCTCTAAATCCAGCTCTAACCCCAACTCTACCTCCAGCTCTACCCCCAGCTCTACCCCAGCTCTACCTCCAGCTCTACCTCCAGCTCTACCTCCAGCTCTACCTCCAGCTGTACCTGCAGCTCTACCTCCAGATGTACCCCCAGCTCTACCCCCAGCTCTACCCCCAGCTCTACCCCAGCTCTACCTCCAGCTCTACCCCCAGCTCTACCCCCAGCTCTACCCCCAGCTCTACCCCCAGCTCTACCCCCAGCTCTACCCCCAGCTCTACCCCCAGCTCTACCCCCAGCTCTACCCCCAGCTCTACCCCCAGCTCTACCCCCAGCTGTACCCCCAGCTCTACCCCCAGCTCTCCTCCTTTCACTTTCTCTCTTATTATCTTTCCTCTCTCTGAACTGTGTCTCCATCTCTCTGTCTCCTCTCTCTGAACCGTGTCTCCATCTCTGTCTCCTCTCTCTGAACCATGTCTCCATCTCTCTGTCTCCTCTCTCTGAACCGTGTCTCCATCTCTCTGTCTCCTCTCTCTGAACCGTGTCTCCATCTCTGTCTCCTCTCTCAGAACTGTGTCTCCATCTCTCTGTCTCCTCTCTCTGAACCGTGTCTCCATCTCTCTGTCTCCTCTCTCTGAACCGTGTCTCCATCTCTTTGTCTCCTCTCTCTGTCTGTTTGCAGTCTCTCTGAGTAGCTCCCTCTCTCTCCTTCACCCTCTTTTAATTCTCTCTCTCTCTCCCTCCCTCCATCTCCTTTCTTTGTCTGTTTGCAGTCTCTCTGGGGATTGTCTGGAGACTGTCTGGACACTGTCTGGAGACTTTCTGGGAACTGTCTGGAGACTTTCTGGGAACTGTCTGGAGACTACCTGGAGACTGTCTGGGGACTGTCTGTGGACCAGAGACAGACACTCCGGAGATTGACAGACACACTGATCTGTTTTCCTCAGACAGAGGTGACAGGTCCCTGTGTGTCCCCAATGGGAATAACTAGCCCCCCCCCCTCACACACACACATGCAGCCACACACACTCGTTCTCACCCATGCAGCAGATGGGCGTGTGTCCCCCGCTGCCGAGAGTGGGCAGACAAATAAAGTTCAGGCCTCAGATTAATATCCAACCAAAGCAGTGTCTGTGTGTGATTGAATCAGGGACAGATGAGTATACAAGAGGGCTACTTACCATGCAGCCGGAGCACACACACAGGCTTTCAGCTGTGCTTTGCTCCCTCAGTACTGATGGGGTTATTACATGAATATAGAGCTAGCCAGGTCTCCCTCAGTACTGATGGGGGTATTACATGAATATAGAGCTAGCTAGGTCTCCCTCAGTACTGATGGGGGTATTACATGAATATAGAGCTAGCCAGGTCTCCCTCAGTACTGATGGGGGTATTACATGAATATAGAGCTAGCCAGGTCTCCCTCAGTACTGATGGGGGTATTACATGAATATAGAGCTAGCCAGGTCTCCCTCAGTACTGATGGGGGTATTACATGAATATAGAGCTAGCCAGGTCTCCCTCAGTACTGATGGGGGTATTACATGAATATAGAGCTAGCCAGGTCTCCCTCTACCCCCTAGCCCTCTATCCAACCCCCTGGGCACACAGCCGTCCTCTTAAAGGGGAATGGAAACACTTTAGGAAGTAAATCTAAGCAAAGAGATGTATTCAATCCACTATTATTAAACGTGCATTTAACATAAAAACATCTCTATATTTAGTATTTTGAACATCAACAAGGTTTATTTGAGCTACGGTCAGCGCCATTTTAAATTGCCATAGTAACGACTGACGCAAGTGCGTCACTGGCAGGAATACGGTTTGGCATGCAGAATCAGAATCACCTTTATTCGCCAAAAACATTTACACATACTAAAAATTGTACTTGGTGATATGGTGCTGCTAGTAATAGACAGCATACTCAGAATGTTACTCTGTGATATGGTGCTGCTAGTAATAGACAGCATACTCAGAATGTTACTCTGTGATATGGTGCTGCTAGTGATAGACAATATTTACAGACAGAATACAGGCAGCGGAGTTGACACAAAGTTTACATAATTTTTGACACGATCCAAAAGTGAACAAACAAATTCAAGACAGGAGCAGCGACCAAACTCTGTGGCTGCATCACAGGGCGCCAGCCTCACCGGGCGTCAGCAGTTTACAATCAACTGAGCTGGTTTTGTTGCAGGAGGATGTGAGATCATTATATTTCTTCGTAGGTACTCATATATATATCTGCAGAGTAAAACGTTTTATTTGCAGTGCATGAGGCTGATTGGCTACAAATGCCATGGTATAGAACAGAGAATTCTAATCATATACCTCAGTGCTCTAACCTTGTAAACCACAGTGGGGAGAACAAGTATTTGATACCCTGCCGATTTTGCAGGTTTTCCTACTTACAAAGCATGTAGAAGTCTGTAATTTTTATCATAGGTACTCTTCAACTGTGAGTGACGGAATCTAAAACACATTGTATGATTTTTAAGTAATTAATTTGCATTTTATTGCATGACATAAGTATTTGATACATCAGAAAAGCAGAACTTAATATTTGGTACAGAAACCTTTGTTTGCAATTACAGAGATCATACGTTTCCTGTAGTTCTTGACCAGGTTTGCACACACTGCAGCAGGGATTTTGTCCCACTCCTCCATACAGATCCTTCAGGTTTCGGGGCTGTCGCTGGGCAATACGGACTTTCAGCTCCCTCCAAAGATTTTCTATTGGGTTCAGGTCTGGAGACTGGCCAGGCCACTCCAGGACCTTGAGATGCTTCTTACGGAGCCACTCCTTAGTTGCCCTGGCTGTGTGTTTCGGGTCGTTGTCATGCTGGAAGACCCAGCCACGACCCATCTTCAATGCTCTTACCGAAGGAAGGAGGTTGGTGCAGTCGTCCTGTCCCCTTTGCAGAAAAGCATCCCCAAAGAATGATGTTTCCACCTCCATGCTTCACGGTTGGGATGGTGTTCTTGGGGTTGTACTCATCCTTCTTCTTCTTCCAAACACGCGAGTGGAGTTTAGACCAAAAAGCTCTATTTTTGTCTCATCAGACCACATGACCTTCTCCCATTCCTCCTCTGGATCATCCAGATGGTCATTGGCAAACTTCAGACGGGCCTGGACATGCGCTGGCTTGAGCAGGGGGACCTTGCGTGCGCTGCAGGATTTTAATCCATGACGGCGTAGTGCGTTACTAATGGTTTTCTTTGAGACTGTGGTCCCAGCTCTCTTCAGGTCATTGACCAGGTCCTGCCGTGTAGTTCTGGGCTGATCCCTCACCTTCCTCATGATCATTGATGCCCCACGAGGTGAGATCTTGCATGGTGCCCCAGACCGAGGGAGATTGACCGTCATCTTGAACTTCTTCCATTTTCTAATAATTGCGCCAACAGTTGTTGCCTTCTCACCAAGCTGCTTGCCTATTGTCCTGTAGCCCATCCCAGCCTTGTGCAGGTCTACAATTTTATCCCTGATGTCCTTACACAGCTCTCTGGTCTTGGCCATTGTGGAGAGGTTGGAGTCTGTTTGATTGAGTGTGTGGACAGGTGTCTTTTATACAGGTAACGAGTTCAAACAGGTGCAGTTAATACAGGTAATGAGTGGAGAACAGGAGGGCTTCTTAAAGAAAAACTAACAGGTCTGTGAGAGCCGGAATTCTTACTGGTTGGTAGGTGATCAAATACTTATGTCATGCAATAAAATGCAAATTAATTATTTAAAAATCATACAATGTGATTTTCTGGATTTTTGTTTTAGATTCCGTCTCTCACAGTTGAAGTGTACCTATGATAAAAATTACAGACCTCTACATGCTTTGCAAGTAGGAAAACCTGCAAAATCGTCAGTGTATCAAATACTTGTTCTCCCCACTAGCTAGTTGTGCGCTTTTTCCGTGCCCGTCTTTGGTGAATCAGCCAGTCAGCCACAGTAACCTCACACCATTCAGTATCCTCTGCTTCCTATTGTCTGGCTGACTGTCTGGCTGGCTGGCTGGTTGGCTGGCTGATTGGCTGTATGGCTGGCTGGCTGGCTGGCTGGCTGGCAGGCTGACTGGCTTGTTGTCTTGCTGACTGGCTGACTGGCTAGCTGGCTGTCTGGCTGGCTGTTAAGATGATTGGCTGGCTGGCTGGCTGGCTGGCTGGCAAGCTGACTGGCTGGTTGTCTTGCTGACTGGCTGACTGGCTAGCTGGCTGATTGGCGTCCTGGGAA
>CM042390.1:38077836-38092836 GCA_023634145.1 Thymallus thymallus | reverse complement strand
TACAAGTACTTGGGAGTATGGCTGGACGGTACACTGTCCTTCTCTCAGCACATATCAAAGCTGCAGGCTAAAGTTACATCTGGACTTCCTCTATTGTAATCACTCCTCTTTCACACAGGCTGCCAAACCCAAACTAACCCTGATTCAGATGACCATCCTACCCATGCTAGATTACGGAGACATCATTTATAGATCGGCAGGTAAGGGTGTTCTCGAGCGGCTAGATGCTCTTTACCATTCGGCCATCAGATTTGCCATCAATGCTCCTTATAGGACACATCACTGCACTCTATACTCCTCTGTAAACTGGTAATCTCTGTATACCCGTCGCAAGACCCACTGGTTGATGCTTATTTATAAAACCCTTCTAGGCCTCACTCCCCCCTATCTGAGATATCTACTGCAGCCCTCATCCTCCACATACAACATCCGTTCTGCCAGTCACATTCTGTTAAAGGTCCCCAAAGCACACACATCCCTGGGTCGCTTGTATTTTCAGTTCGCTGCAGCTAGCGACTGGAACGAGCTGCAACAAACACTCAAACTGGACAGTTTCTGTCTGTCTGTCTGTCTGTCTGTCTGTCTGTCTGTCTGGCAACATGTATGTATGTATGTATGTATGTATGTATGTATGTATGTATGTATGTATGTATGTATGTATGTATGTATGTATGTATGTATGTATGTATGTATGTATGTATGTATGTATGTATGTATGCATGTATGTATGCATGTATGCTTGTATGTATGTATGTATGTTTGTTTGTTTGTATGTATGTATGTATGTATGTATGTATGCATGTATGCATGTATGCATACAAATTCAAATTCAATGCTTTTTTTTCAGTAGGCGAAGAGTTTAATATCCCCGGTTTATGCCATCCATACATGACACACTTGTTGGGAGTCTGTGTGGCACTAAAGAGCTCCTACCCTTCTGCGTTCTGGATCAGACTGCTCTGCTCTGTGCTACTTCAGGAATTAGGTCAGGTCAACTACCTGTATAGGGACACAGAGTAGGTGTCTGTCTTGGTCTGCTCATAATCTATCTTGTCTGCCCCAGGGGGAGTTCTGGAGGTATTAGTGGAAAAAAAGCACAATGTCTGTCCTAATTATCTTTGACCAAGTTCCCTTTTTTGGTGGTGTGGAACTGGGACGGTAACTAGCTACACTTTCACCTTATGAGGGTCAGGATTGAGAATGATATTATTGTAATTTTCAGTTTACAGTTTGACCTGTATACTGTAACACTAAACCCTACTGTAATTATTGTCATGCTTTCAGTCTACTGTAATTCTTGTCATGCTTTCAGTCTAAAAGGTGAAAGGCTTTACAGTTCACATTGCTAATTCCTCATGTTGGTGTACAGAGTTCCGTCTCGAAGGACCACATTGTTTAACTATCATACGGTGTCTGCAGTGAGCTCTTACAGAAAGGCCGTCCCTGCCAACCTTTCCAATGAGGAGAGAGAGAGAGAGAGAGAGAGAGAGAGAGGGGAGAGAGAGAGAGAGAGAGAGAGAGAGAGATACAACCCATATTTATGTTTATTTATTTTCCATTTTATACTTTAACCAGTTGCACATCATTACAACACTGTATATATACATAATAAAAAGCACACACATTTCTTTCCACAGGGCCGTGGGGTAAGACAGGGACGCAGTTTAAGCCAATTACAATTATCCTCTGTGCACAACGGAAAACACCAAATAATGCATGCAGAGCAGAATTAGGCCGATACCCGCTAATTATCAAAATCCACAAAAGAGCCGTTAAATTATACAACCATCTAAAAGGAAGCGATTACCAAACCTTCCATAACAAAGGCATCACCTACAGAGAGATGAACCTGGAGAAGAGTCCCCTAAGCAAGCTGGTCCTTTGTTCACAAACACAAACAGACCTCACAGAGCCCCAGGACAACAACACAATTAGACCTAACCAAATAATGATGAACAATTTATGGTGTAACTGTGATAACATACAGGAACTCAAGTCCTGCTCACCCGACTTAGAATATCTAACAATCAAATGCCGACCGTTCTACCTCCCGAGGGAATTTTCGGCAATCATCGCGACAACCGTATATATATGCCCTTATAGACAGAAACTCAAACAGGAAGTTCCCATGGTCAGGTATATTCAGCGCTGGTCTGAACGATCGGAATCCACGCTTCAAGATTGTTTTGATCATGTGAATTGGGACATGTTTAGGTTAGCTTCGGAAAATAATATCGACATATACAGTTTAAGTCAGAAGTTTACATGCACTTAGGTTGAAGTCGTTAAAACTCATTTTTCAACCTCTCCACAGATTTCATGTTAACAATCTATAGTTTTGGTAAGTCGGTTAGGACATCTACTTTGTGCATGACACAAGTAATTCTTCCAAGAATTGTTTACAGGCAGATTATTTCACTTATAATTCACTATATCACATTTCCAGTGGGTCAGAAGTTTACATACACTAAGTTGAATGTGCCTTTAAACAGCTTGGAAAGATAGAGAAAATTATGTTGTGACTTTAGAAGCTTCTGATGCTACCAAATACTAATTGAGTGTATGTAAACTTCTGACTCACTGGGAATGTGATGAAAGAAATAATAGCTGAAATAAATAATTCTCTCTACTATTATTCTGACATTTCACATTCTTAAAATAAAGTGGTGATCCTAACTGACCTAAGACAGGGCATTTTTACTAGGATTAAATGTCAGGAATTGTGAAAAACTGAGTTTAAATGTATTTGGCTAAGGTGTATTTGGCTAAACATACCCCAACCAGAATCCATGGATAGATGGGAGCATTCGCGCAAAACTGAAAGCGCAAACCACCGCATTTAACCAGGGCAAGAAGACTGGGGAATATGGAAAAATACAAACAGTGCAGTTATTTCCTGCATAATGGAATTAAGCAGGCTAAATGTCGATACAGGGATAAAGTCGAGTCACAGTTCAATGGCTCAGACACGAGACATGTGGCAGGGTCTACAGACAATCACGGATTATAAAAGGAAAACCAGCCACGTCTCGGACACCGACGTCTCACTTCCAGACTGGCTGAACACATTCTTCACTCGCTTTGAGGATAATACCAGTGCCACCGCCGCGGCCCGCTACCAAGGAATGTGGGCCCTCCTTCCCAGTGGCTGACGTGAGTAATACATTTAAGCGTGTTAACCCTTGCAGGGCTGCTGGCCCAGATGGTATCCCTAGCCGCGTCCTCAGAGCATGCGCAGATCAGCTGACTGTTCTGTTTACAAATATATTAAATCTCTCCCTATCCCTGTTTGTTGTCCCCACATGCTTCAAGATGGCCACCATTGTCCCTGTACCTAAGAAAGCAAAGGTAGCTGAACTAAATGACTATCGCCCAATAGCACTCACCTCTGTCATCATGAAGTGCTTTGAGAGATTAGTCAAGGATCATATTACCTCCACCTTACCTGCCACCCTAGACCCCCTTCAATTTGCTTACCGTCCCAATAGATCCACAGATGATGCAATCGCCACAACATTACACACTGCCCTATCCCATCTGGATAAGAGGTATACCTATGTAAGAATGCTATAGCTCAGCAATCAACACCATAGTTCCCTCCAAGCTCATCATCAAGCTCGAGGCCCTGGGTCTGAACCCCGCCCTGTGAAACTGGATCCTGGACTTCCTGACGGGTCGCCCCCACGTAGTGAAGGTAGGAAACAACACCTCCTCCTCGCTGATCCTCAACACTGGGGCCCCACAAGGGTGTGTGCTCAGCCCCCTCCTGTACTCCCTGTTCACCCATGACTGCGTGGCCAAGTACGCCTCCAACTCAATGATCAAGTTTGCAGATGACACAGTAGTAGGCTTGATTACCAACAACGATGAGACAGCCTACAGGGAGGAGGTGAGGGCTCTGGGAATGTGGTGCCAGGAAAATAACCTCTCACTCAACGTCATAAAAACTAAAGAGACGATTGTGGACTTCAGGAAACAGAAGAGGGCGCACCCCCCGATCCACATCGATGGGACCGCAGTGGAGAAGGTGGAAAGCTTCAAGTTCCTCGGTGTACCCATCACTGACAAACTGAAATGATCCACCCACACAGACAGTGTGGTGAAGAAGGTGCAACAGTGCCTCTTCAACCTCAGGAGGCAAAAATTTGGCTTAACACCTAAAATCCTCACAAACTTTTACAGATGCAAAATTGAAAGCATCTTGTTGGGCTGTATCACCGCCTGGTACGGCAACTGCACCGCCCAGAACAGCAAAGCTCTCCAGAGGGTGGTGCGGTCTGCCCAACGCATTACTGGGGGCAAACCTCCTGCCCTCCTGGACACCTACAGCACCCGTTGCCACAGGAAGGCCAAAAAGATCATCAAGGACATCAACCACCCGAGCCACTGTCTGTTCACCCCGCTGTCATCCAGAAGGCGAGGTCAGTACAGGTGCATCAAAGCTGGGACCGAGAGACTGAAAAACAGCTTCTATCTCAAGGCCATCAGACTGTTAAACAGCCATCACTAGCACATTAGAGGCTGCTGCCTATAGACATAGATCAGAAATCACTGGCCACTTTAAGGAAATGAAACACTAGTCACTTTAATAATGTTTACGTATCTTGCACTACTCATCTCGTATGCTTAAATCTGTTTCACCTGTCTGTGTGCTTGTCTCATTATCCCCTGGGTACTTTAACCTCTGTTCTTTGTTTGGCTGTTGCCAGTTCGTTTGCTTGTTGAAGCCTACCAGCGTTTTCCCCTTTGTTCCTGCCTTGCTATTGTTACTATATCCTAGATTTTCCCGGTTTTGACCCCTCCTGCCTGCCCCTGACCCCGAGCCTGCCTGCCATCTTGTACCTTTGCCCTACTACTCTGGATTACCGAACTCTGCTTGCCCCAGACCAGTCTTTTGCCTGCCCCAGTTGTGATAATAAAGCTTTGTTATTCCGACGTTGTCTACACCTGGGTCTTACCTTCGAACGGCATACTTAGTCACTTAATTGTGTTCACTAATGTGTCAGATCTCTTTAGAAAGCACATGTACAGTGTCCATATTAGGACAGACTCGGTCTCAGCAGCATTTTTCTTTATCTCAGCGGGACTTCTTTCAATCCTGAGGATGTCCTAATTTGGACACCCGACACCTGAACTACAGCAGTGGTCACCAACCTTTGCTGAGTCATGATCACTTTCTGAGTCAAAATGCATTTTGACTCAGAAAGCGACTTAAAAATATACTGTATGATCACACCGGTAATAGATACATTGTTGTATTACTTGTGAGGCACAGCTGAGTGAGCATTTAAATAATTAGCTTTTTATTTTTATTTTATTGGGCTGATTGTGCCTGCATCTGATGGTCAGTCTCAGCCAAGGGAGAGAGCAGCAGACTGAGGGTCCGCCTCTCAACGTCGCTCCGCTGACACTGACCAAAAAGGGACACCGTCTTCCAGCTGATGGCGAAACTCGAGTCACACCGCATTATTTCTGCTTCATGCACAAATTCATGTTGTTACTCCTGTGAACAGTGAAATATTCCTTGATATTAAAAAAGACCCAAGCCGTTTAATAATAACAATGCAAGCCTATAGATACACTTTCCTACTCATTCATTACTGCTGAAGTGCTTGTAGCGCTGAGTGGAAATAGGAGAACGTGCATTTTATGGCTTATAAAAGTGATGAATACAAAGTGTTGACAGTGCTGAGTAAGAATTTAACTATGAACTCACTCATAAAAACATAAACTCTTGGCTGTATTCATTGACAGTCTCTCTCTAGTCATGGTTTTAAACGTTTTGAAATCTCACAGTATCAACTTTGCTCTAGCTTTTTTTTTACGCCTGCTATATTACTGCAGACACGGTAATCTGAGCCAACCGAACCAGACATAGATCTATCTAAGGACTAATGAAAGACTAGCTTCAACGTCAATTATGTATCGTTCAAGATTAAGATTTACATGCAATGGCAGCTTCACGTCATGTGCCTGCCGGGACAATTATAATCAACATTAATTAATTACACAACTTAACTAAGAGAACTACCTAAATGTATGTGTGTTAAATCAAATCAAATCAAATGTCATTGGTCACATACACATGTTTAGCAGATGTTATTGCGGATGTAGCGAAATGCTTGTGCTTCTAGCTCCGACAGTGCAGTAATATCTAACAAGTAATATCTAACAATTACACAACGTATACCCAAATACACACAAATCTAAGTAAGGAATGAATTAATACTATATACATATATGGACGAGCGGCAAGGACTAAGATACAGTAGAATAGTATTGAATACAGTATATACATATGAGATGAGTAATGCAAGATATGTAAACATTATTAAAGTGACTAGTGATTTCTAATTATGTCTTTAGGCAGCAGCCTCTGATGTGCTAGCAATGACTGTTTAACAGTCTGATGGCCTTGAGATAGAAGCTGTTTTTCTCTCGGTCCCAGTTTTGATGCACCTGTACTGACCTCGCCTTCTGGATGATAGCGGGGTGAACAGGCAGTGGCTCGGGTGGTTGATATCCTTGATGATCTTTTTGGCCTTCCTGTGACATCAGGTGCTGTAGGTGTCCTCCCGGAGGGCAGGTAGTTTGCCCCCAGTAATGCGTTGGGTAGACCGCACCACCCTCTGGAGAGCCTTGCGGTTGCGGGCGGTGATACAGCCCGACAGGACGTATGTGTGTGTGTGAACCACCTAAATACAATCATCCATAGTGCTCCAGCCCACTATGATTTTCCCATAATGCAACAATGTTGTGTAATTACATTTTACATTTTAGTCATTTAGCAGACTCTCTTATCCAGAGCGACTTACAGTAGTGAGTGCGTACATTTTTCATATTTGTTCGTACTGGTCCCCCGTGGGAATCAAACCCACAACCCTGGCATTACAAGTGCCATGCTCTACCAACTGAGCCACACAGGAGAGGGTCCACTCCACTGTTGTGAGTGTAGCAGTATTTTCATTGGGTATAAGTCTAATACTTGTCACAAATTCTACAGAAAGGAGAAGAGAGTCTATATTTTATCTTAGAGTCACTTCCATGTTAATTGATGAGGAAAATCCATTTAGATGATGATGAGAAGACAGGGGATATTCTCGCCTACATTTACACTCTGCTCGTCTCCTCTCCTCTCGTCTCGTCTCCTCTCTTCTCATCTCCTCTCTTCTCATCTCCTCTCTTCTCATCTCCTCTCTTCTCATCTCCTCTCTTCTCGTCTCCTCTCCTCTCAACTCCTCTCTTCTCGTCTCCTCTCTTCTCTTCTCGTCTCCTCTCTTCTCGTCCCCTCTCTTCTCATCTCCTCTCTTCTCGTCTCCTCTCGTCTCCTCTCTTATCATCTCCTCTCTTCTCATCTCCTCTCTTCTCGTCTCCTCTCTTCTCATCTCCTCTCTTCTCGTCTCCTCTCTTCTCGTCTCCTCTCTTCTCGTCTCCTCTCTTCTCATCTCATCTCCTCTCTTCTCGTCTCCTCTTTTAGTCTCCTCTTCTCCTCTCTTCTCTTCTCGTCTCTTCTCATCTCCTCTCGTCTCCTCTTCTCGTCTCCTCTTCTCATCTCCTCTCATCTCCTCTCTTCTCGTCTCCTCTTCTTGTCTCCTTTTCTCGTCTCCAGCTCTGATTTAACAGTTTCAGCACCCCTTTTCTTGTAGTTTGTTGTAGTTACCCAACACACCTTATTTTCACCGTAGTATTTAGTATTTTATTAGGATCCCAATTAGCTACCTACAAGTCACCCCACATTCTCAACCAATCAAGGTTGAGCTATTCCACCATCTCACTGCCCCTCTCCCTTTCTAGTCAGAGTGAGTGAGATTTGATGACTTTGCATTCTCTCAAGATCAAAAATCAATAATATTTCTCCACTCCTGTTCCCGAGTAAAAATGTTGCCTGCATTTGGTGTATACTTGTACTGCAAGAAATGCTTCATTCTGAAGGAGTTAGGCCTAATAGTAAGGCTATGTGAGAGGTTATAGACCTACAGTCAGTGTCCAAATTTCAGTTTCCATTCAACCCATCTGAACAGTAGGCTACAGTTCCCTTGATGTGCCATAGGCCTATTTGAAGTCCCTTCCTGTCACTGTTGAATTGGCGTAGCGCCACACATAACATATGTGAAATCTTCCCCAAACATTTATTTTCTTTCCTTTCTTTCTCTTTATTTTCGTCTCTTACGCACTAACCAATGTAGCCTATAGATATAAATTGCGCAACAATTATACATTTATGATACGTTTATGAATTGGGTTATGAGTTATGAGTTATGAGTCAACCCGCCCCACGGATATAACCCAGGACTGAGGGTTATGAGTTATGAGTCAACCCGTGCATCATTATTCCACACCCTATTTAGTTACATGTAAAGTCTTCATCAGCCACTGTTATGGCACTACTTTGAGTCCATTGTGGTTATGGCTTATGTATATCCTGTAACTGCATTCCATTATTATTTCTGGATTAGTAATCCAGCATTGAGCATTGTCCTGCATAGATGTGTGTATTGATGTACATATCATGCTAAGCCAGTCTATGTGTTGTAAACAGGCCATATTACTATGCTATATGTTGTATAGATAGATAGATAGATAGATAGATAGATAGATAGATAGATAGATAGATAGATAGATAGATAGATAGATAGATAGATAGATAGATAGATAGATAGATAGATAGATAGATAGATAGATAGATAGATAGATAGGGCAGGTGCAAAATGCCAGAACGAAAACACACAAAAGAAAAAGTATCAAAATACAAGAAGTCTGCAGTGCAAAAAACCTATAAAAAAGACATTGCATAGTATGGGTGGTTGGCTGAATATGTACACTATACATTGGTGGATGTTGGATGGTTAACTATACTATACAGGTCAATGGCAGAGAAATACTTAAATAGCTAAAAGTGCGTATGGTATAAATGAGGGTAATAATAGTTTACTTAATATAGAGACTGGTTAAATGAACAGGTAAGTGAATATTTTGCATGGTTAAATTAACTGTACAGGTAAATATACAGTAAATTTACAGGTAAGTGAATATTTGCATGGTCACATTAACTGTACAGGTTAATGACAGGAAGAAAATAGCTAAATGTGTGTATGATATAATTTAGGGTAATAATAGTAATTCCCTTAAAATACAGTCTTTAGTGCGCAGGGTTTAATTACAGATAAATGCACGTATTGCACATTCGATATACTAAAAGCAATGAAAAAAGATACAGGCCATATGACTATGCTAAGGCAGTATATGTGTTGTATACAGGCCATATTACTATGCTAAGTAAGTATATGTGTTGTATATAGGCCATATTACTATGCTAAGCCAGTTCAGGCCATAGTAATATGCTAAGCTAGTTTACCATATGTAGGCCTATGTACAAAATTGGAGGCAGAAGGCCTCCTATTGGAGGCTGTTCCAGCTCATAATAATGGCTGGAACGGAGTGAATCAAATGGCATCAAACATGTATTTGATACTATTCCAAGGTGCCACCAACTCCCTGTGGTACAGTATCTGTGTATGCTTAGTATCTAACTGTATTACCACCAATGCTCTGTGTACTCATTGCTGTTCTTTATATAACCACACACATACCATCTACAGTTATCCATGAAGGAACAATTATCTGGAATAAACCTTTTCAATCTGGACTTGTTCTTGCCGGATAGACCTGTGGCAGCTGAACCAAGTCCACTGGCACCTATTGACAATTATATATCAGTTCTTAGTATTTTCATACACACACACACACACACAGACTCCAATCCACGTCAAAATGGTCCCCAGGGAAATTGGATAACTTCCACTGTTTGAATTCCAGCTACTTTGAGGCATGCAGTTGCTTGGCAACGAAATAACTGAATTTCAGTTTTTTACCACTTTGGTTATTGTCCACAGTAATGCACGGCTTTAGACTGATCAAACCAAGGGGTTTGGGATTTGAAATGTCACCAACCTGTTAGTGAAGGAGCATTCAAGGCGGAGGAGGAAGGGGTCTAACTACTCTTGTATGGCAGATACATTATTTTTTTTGTTTAATTGGATCATATTATGTATGAGTCCCGACCATTGTAGCAAAGCATGGCTGAGCTAAGCTAACTGTCTGCTAATGGTGATGATTTGGAATCATGTGATGAGGTAGCCCTGCCTGAGACTTGTAAGCCCAAATGTAGCCCACAAGGATTTCCTGTTGGGCTAGGCTAATGGTTAAGACATTGTCTTAGCATGTGAGAGCTCCCTGGTTTAATCCCACCAGTTACACTAAGCTAACTGGCTGAGTGCTAACTAAGCTAACTGGCTGAGCTAAACCAGGGATACTTTGAGGAGTTGTTTTTATTTAACCTATATTTAACTAAGCAAGTCAGTTAAGAACAAATTCTTATTTACAATGACGACCTACCCCGGCCAAACCTTGAATACGCTGGGCCAATTGTGCGCCGCCTTATGGGACTCTCAATCACGGCCGGATGTGATGCAGCCTGGATTCGAACCAGGGACTGCAGTGACACCTCTTGCACTTTTTATTTTTATTTTTTATTTCACCTTTATTTAACCAGGTAGGTCAGTTGAGAACAAGTTCTCATTTGCAACTGCGACCTGGCCAAGACAAAGCAAAGCAGTGCGACAAAAACAACACAGAGTTACACAGTAAACAAACATAGTCAAAAACACAATAGAAAATCTATATACAGAGTGCAAAATGTAGTGCAAAATGCAATAAGGTAGGAGGTAGGACAATAAATAGACCATAGTGGTGAGATAAATTACAGATTATCATCATTAACACAGGAATGAAGGATGTGCAAATTATGATGTGCAAATAGAGATACTGGAGTGCAAGATTTGTGAAAATAACTAAAATAAATATGGGGATGAGGTAGTAGTGTGGGCTATTTACAGAAGGGCTATATACAGGTGCAGTGATCGATAAGCAGCTTTGACAGCTGATGCTTAAAGTTATTGAGGGAGATAGGAACCTCTAGCTTCAATGATTTTTGCAATTCGTTCCAGTCATTGGCAGCAGCGAACTGGAAGGAATGGCGGCCAAAGGAGGTGTTGGCTTTCCCCTTCAACTTACCCCCATCCTCTCCTATCTCCCTCAACTTACCCCCATCCACTCCTATCTCCCTCAACTTACCCCCATCTACTCTGCCTCGTCGCCGTAATGTTTATTAATTGAAGAAAAAACATGTATGTTAAAATAGAGGGAACGTATGCATGTATGTGAAAATAGAGGGAACGTATGCATGTAATTCATCTCTCTCTCTCTCTCTCTCTCTCAGGGATGTTCTCTTGATAAGTGTGTGAATTGGAAAATGTTCCTGCTAAGAATTCCAAATGTAACTAGTACTTTTGGGTGTCAGGGAAAAAAATGTATGGAGTAAAAAGTACATTATCCTCTTTAGTAATGTAGTGAACTAAAACGAAAAGTCAAAAATATAAATAGTAAAGTAGAGATAGTAGTAAGTAGTAATAAGATACCAGTCGTCATAAACAACCTGGATCCAGTGTGGTTAATGGTACAAAAATACCCTCTCATATGAGATTCTTATTGGCTGAGAACAATAAGGCCTAAGTGTTGACTTATATCATGAACCAATGTTTTGGTTGGATTTCAGACAGACTTTGTAAGGCAATGCTATCGTAGACTGAAATCGATTTCATCCAACTCACTCCTTTCTGAAAACCCTCATAACGCCACATTATATAACACATTCATAACAGATAGAGACGCCCACACGCTAAGTGACTGTCACTCAAGACTGTGATGTGAGAGAGAACTTCTCCCTCTTCTTCTCTGTGAGACTTTTTAATCAGCTGACAGACACTGATGGTTTAATTAGTGTGACACAGAAGAATCCTGCCGTTAAAAATCTCTTCTCTCTCACTGAGATGGAGACATACGGTATGACGCACGCACGCACGCACGCACGCACGCACGCACGCACACACACACACACACACACACACACACACACACACACACACACACACACACACACACACACACACACACACACACACAGAGACACACACAGAGACACACACACAGAGACACACCCTCCTCGGTTTCCTCTGAGTCCTGATCGACGCACCTCTCCTCTGACTAAGATCTACTCACTAACAAGACTCCTGGGTGTTCTACAGAGGAGCTGAGGAGAAGACTGACTGAACGACATCTGCTAAGTTCAGTTTCTCTACCAGTCTCTCTCTCTCTCTCTCTCTCTCTAACTCAATTAAATTCAAAGGGCTTTATTGGCATGGGAAACATATGTTAACATTGCCAAAGCAAGTGAAATAGATAATAAACAAAAGTGAATTAAACATTTTTTTAATTTAAACTTTATTTAACTAGGCAAGTCAGTTAAGAACAAATTCTTATTTACAATGATGGCCTACCTACAGGGTCAGCCCGACACCGACAGGTTTTTTTCACATTGTCCGCTCGGTATACGAACCAGCGACCTTTCAGTTACTGGCCCAACACTCTAACCGCTAGGCTACCTACAGGTAAAAGGGTAACATGACCCAGAAATCCATCCACTCATACCTGCATACTTTCAGATACAGGAAGTAGTATAGTGTAGGATGAGTCTCTCTCTTTCTCTCTCTCTCTCTCTTTCTGTTTTCACCCTTTATTTATGCACTCTTCTGCACAATACATTTTTGGGCAGATAAAATATCTATGTTTTTGCATTTAAGCCTCCATTTTGGATGTATGGCTCTTTTTCAACAGTGTGCTGGTCTCCATCTCTTCCTCTAGTATTCTCATTTTGATACCCATACACCTGGAACTGACAATATTTGGTTTCAAGGACCTTTTAAGAGTGCAGAAGGCCTCCTACCATTGTCATGCTTTTATCTGTGAACATGCAGTATTTATAGTCAGGGTGTTTTGTGGAATCCCCACTGTTCTCCTGTCTGACATTTTAATTAGATAAAAGACTGGGATTAAATGATGTCCCCTAAAGAAAACCTCAATCCTCATCCCCCTCTCCATCCATCCCTCCATCCCTCCCTCCGTGGAGAATTGATTTATGGTGTATTAGTGAGAGGAGCGTTTAGTGCAGGTCAGACAGGAGACGTTTCCCTGGAGTGCACACACACACACACACACACACACACACACACACACACACACACACACACACACACACACACACACACACACACACACACACACACACACACACACACACACACACACACACACACACACACACACACACACACACACACCCCACCCCACCCCCCCCTCTCTCCTGGAACCCCCCCCCCCTGAGCCTGAGCCCCTCCAGAGCAAAACCAGACAGGACCCGGCTGTCACCCAGACTGGGGGGACTGGGAGAGGTGAGAGGACTGGGGGGCCAGCCCATCAGCCCCAACCCACAGGGGATGACTGCAGCTGAAGGAATTGGGGGGAGGCAACCTACCACACACCACAATTATCCACTGATTTAACCATTGCTATACAGGGCCGTAGCTACTTATGAGGACACAGAGGTCTGCACAAAACAACAACAACAGTAAGTCACTGTTGGGCATTTGCCTTAAAAAATGTGGCATTGGATGTCCCCTCACAGTGGATGATAGGTTTATTTCTTGATATCACCATGACAACCAGTGATACCGAACCACTTTAGAGTGAAGAGATTTTGTACTGTGAGATGAAATTAGAGTGCTATTTAAATGTGAAGATTGCGACTGCTTTTTTAGATTCTGGTGCCTTCCAGAGTAAAGCTTGGGTAAATATTTAGAGTAGCCAGTGAATTAGTCTCGCTGACGGATTTACATACATCACTTCCTGTTAGGGCCAGAATGTTTTAAAGGTTCTGGGGCTGGGGGTTGGGGCTCCACCCCAGACAGCCCACCACCAGTGTCTCCAGTCCTTAAGGCAGTCTGTCTCCAGTCGGGGGTTGGTGGATTGTCCCGTATGGCTGTGAAGTCTGAGGTTCTCTGGTTACCCAGGGGATGATTATTGCAGCTCTACATTCCAACCGGTCATTTACTTTACTGCAATCAACACAGGAATTCATTCAAGTCAGCACTTCCTCCTCCCAGGCCCTAACTAACAGCAGAACAGAAGTTAACCCTAAGATACCCCCATAAACATTGTTACTTTGTCTAGTTTTCATATTCTTCATACAGAATGATCAATGTTTACTTGTTTAATTTCTTAAAGAAAACTAGTCACAATTTAAATATTTAAAACTATTGTTTTTGTCTTTTGTTTTACTGTTGTAGCAGGGTTGTGAAATGTCAGAAATGTTGTAATCGCATGTAGCTGTTTGTGCCTTTACACTAAGCTGTGAAAATAGTGGTTTGCCCTTTGACCTGGGTAGGAATTCATTTTGCTGGAGAAAGAGAACCAACAATACCTTTCAACACATTCAGACATTTACAGTCATCACATCATGTATATACATGTATATTACTCTATTGCAAAGCAAATAATCCTATTGTTTTTACTGTAAAGTTTGATTATTGATTATTAAATGCATTTTATATCTAGACTGGGACTAATTCCGATCTGCTAGGGCCAGATTGTTTTAAACGCTGTAGCCGACATCTACAGCGTTTGCCGTGAATGCAATCTCTGCGAAACGCGGCAACAAAAGCTGCGTTATCTACAACATGCGATCGAACTGAAATCTGCCAAGTTTGCTTTGATTTCATATAACCATTACTAGCTGCTCTATCCAACAAACTGAAAACGGCTTCTATTTTGTCTGTGTGTCAGTGTGTGAGATGAGATCTAGCTGTCTGTGTGTGAGATGAGATCTAGCTGTCTGTGTGTCAGTGTGTGAGATGAGATATAGCTGTCTGTGTGTCAGTGTGTGAGATGAGATATAGCTGTCTGTGTGTCAGTGTGTGAGATGAGATATAGCTGTCTGTGTGTCAGTGTGTGAGATGAGATATAGCTGTCTGTGTGTCAGTGTGTGAGATGAGATATAGCTGTCTGTGTGTCAGTGTGTGAGATGAGATATAGCTGTCTGTGTGTCAG